>WAAB01017904.1:0-81364 GCA_013389865.1 Piaya cayana
CCTCCATGCAAATGCATGTAGCATGAGGAATAAACAAGAGGAATTAGAGATGTGCACATGTGTATGAGGTTATGATTACATTGGCATCATGAAGACCTGGTGGGACAGATCCTATACCTGACGTGTTGGGATGGTGGGGCATGGGCTTTTCAGGAAGGACAGGCAAAGCGGATGAGGAGGGGTTATTGCCCTCTAATTCAATGACTAGCTGGAGTGCTTGTTGTTCCACCAGAGGATAGATGAGGAGCTGACTGAGTGTTTATTAGCCAGGATTAGAGTGAAGGCAGGAACAGGTGATATAATGGGGGTACAGGCCACCAGACCATGAAAAGCAAGCAAATGAGGCCCTCTATTGACAGACAGGCACAGCCTTGCATTCACAAGCCCTGGTCCTCACTGGGGATTTCAACCACCCAGATACCTGCTGGAGAGACAATATAGAAGAACACAAGAGATACAGCAGGTTCCTGGAATGTGTTCATAATTTCCTTCTCCAAGTGATAGAAGAACTGACAAGGAGGGGTGCTATCCTGGACCTTGTTCTTAGCCACAAGGAAGGGCTGGTGGGGAGTGTGAAGTTAAAAAAATTGAAAATCTGAGGTACAATCTTTGTCTCTCTTTATAATAACTGAAGAAAAATGGACTGAGGTTATCTGTCTGGTTTAGATATCTAGCTTAGGATAAGATGAACCTTCCTAGGCTAAAAGCAAAAGCAAATGTAGTATGTATTGAAAATGATGAATAAGATAAAGGAGACAACCCATGTCTTGGTGCATGAAATCAAGATAATAACTGTGAAAGTTACAGATAGAAAAGCTTTTTGACAAATGTATTATGAATATTGTTCACAATACCAATGCTGGTGAAATGCAAGGCAGGGATAAAATGCTCATATTACAGAGCAACAGTTTGATACCTGCTCTTTCTATATTGTGGCAGCTGGCAGAATTTAGAACCATTTTTCTCTATTTGCTGTTTGTCTCCAAATCTTTGACTATTCCTAAAATCCTTGCTTGCACCTTTTATCCTCCTCAGTAACTCAATTGGTAGACATGATGCAACAATTCTCCTACCATTTGCAAGATTAGTGATCAGTATGACATTCTACACATAGGTTTTATACTTCTATGAATTATAAGCTTAAATATCTTTTAGAAAGATATTTAGACAATTAACTCCAGTCATGGTTGACTGCTGCTCTTTAGTCACTTTCTGCATCATAGAACATTAACTGTAACTGAGGAACAGATTGAGAGAGCATGTCAGACATATGGAACCATTAATTTTCTGTCTCTATAGGCATCCAAAAGCCAAGCTGTGCCTTGGATTCAGGTACATGGTCTAGATGGATTCATTTGACCAAACGTAGACATGCCAACACCAAAGCTAGCAGCTCTTCTAAGGGTTTTCCTCTAAAACCAATATAAGGAACAACAAGTTTCCAACATTCAATTAATTTGACCTTAAATTAGTCATGTAAGCTAGGTCAAATAACTCCTGCCTGTGAAACACTCATTTCTTTCCATGAACAAGGAGGTTTAGCTCAGGTGGTGTCTATGGATTTAGTTGAGATTTAGTTGAACCTAAAGAGGTTGCAAGAATTATATCTGAGCTCTCTGCTGGTGGATAGACCTGGAAGGTTCTTAGCTCCAGCCTTTCTGGCTGGAGAGGGTGGCTTTGCTGTAGCATGAACTCCATTAACTTTTCCACTTAGGTATGATCTGGAGATTAAAGTAAATCTGTACCTGCAGGTGAACAGTATAGATGGTAGGTGGGACTGGGCTTGAGAGACCAGCATTATCAGTATGCTTATCTTTTTACTTAGAGCTTCTGTATCTGCACTATTTCCTCCCTTCTCCTCTCCTTTCCCTCATTAACTTCTTTCTTGGCTTACCTAATTTGACTTTCTTCCTGTTCTAAGATATGTTATGAAGATGGTTGTATGTTTTGGAAGAAAAAAATGCTCTTGTCTAGCTAACAGTGCACTTTGAAGTGGCTGAGATATTTGAATGGGCTGGAGTGTTCAATCATTTGTGGAGAGAGACTTCACTTAGGGGAGGTTTATTTCTGTGTTGATTTCATAGTTTATTTTCTTCTGCTTAAGAAAGTCTTAACTTAGTAGTAAATAGAAGATCAGTTCCAAGGTGTTTAAAGACAGCAGATATATGGCAAATTCTAAAAAAGAAAAATGAGTGTAATCATGTAATGTAGGAGCTACAAACTTCATTGTTGCTTTATTTCAAGGTCCTATGAGACCCATGTGTCCTCTGCTTTTTCAAAATCATGTCACCATAACAGAACTTGCAGCAACTAATTCATCGGTACACTAAAATAAAAAGAGTATTTTGAAGTGTTAGATTGTAACCAGCTAGCTGGAAGATCTAAATAACACTTTGAATGTCACTTTTTGTATCAATTATATGAGATTATTAAAGTAGGTAAGGAGCCTGTATGATTTCTATTACTATTATCACAGTTTTTAAAACTGCTGTGTCACAACACTCTGCTAAGAGGGATGAGAGTGCATAATCCTCTCCCTTTTTATGCTGTATCCCTTAAGGATGACCTTGGGTTTTGTTTTGGTTTTTTTTTTTTACATATGGTTGTTGTCATGGGTATAATCAAAGATCAAAGATGTAGAAGAAGGGTATCTGCATTAGACCTTGATGCAGACCTTGATGGCTCTCCCTGAAACTTTCCCTTCTTCCCTGGTGCCTGCACAGCACTGTCATAGGGAGAAGACCTAAGCTATAGTGTAGGAAGAGGGCTGGTACTCTGAGCTGCTGCTCTGAGAGTTGAGCTCTGTAGGACTTGCATAGTGTCCTTTGGATTCACGAGCCATATCCCTGATCACCAAGATATTGACTAAGACATGAGGAATCAAGGGATACTAAATTATTGACAAAGGCAAACATGACTTTCGAAGTCCAACCAACCAAAGATGCATAACAAACTATCCTGTCTGTGTGGGACTTACCTTCAACTCTGTTTGTCCTCTACTATTCAAGGTCCAGCAGGAGGAGAATGACTCGTCTGGAAACATATTCTTGAAACCTGTGTTGGTGCCTAGAGCACTAGAACAAAAGCAAAAGTATAAAGAAGTTGTGTTAATTTCAAGGTCCATCAGACAGAGAGAACTTACTTCAATTCCCAGTGAAGTTAAACTCTCATTGATTGTAAAACTCTCATTGGTTGCAGAGGTGCAGGATCTGTCCACAGAGGAAGAGTAATCAATGCTCTGTATGAAAAAAAGAACACTATGAAGCCAGATATTTTCTTTTCAATTGTTAAAAGAACTATTTTTAAAATTCCCAGTGGCAGATACAAAACTTCAATACAGCAATTTACCTGAATATAGTTGCCATGTAATTACAAGTTTACCAGGTTTGGGACCTGAAGCTAACCAATATTTAAACCTGGGTGTCTGTCTAATAATGCTGACTCCTCCATCAAGCATTTAGTCTATTGCATCGGCTTTCATGATAACAGCCTAAGGGAAGTGTGGAAAATTAGATTTACATTGAGAAAATCTGACCAAACAAAGCCTTGACAGTATTTCAGTCAGGAGCTCCTGCTTCAGTTCCTCACACATGTTGTATATCTACTGCAGAGCTCATGTGTAGCATAAAGGCAAGTAAAGTATCTATCAATCAATACATTTCTATTTATTTGACATTTGGACACTTTCTTGTTCCATTATCTTTGCTTTACTTTGTGACATTTTTATCAGCTTCAACATTAACATGGCAGTTTTACAACTAATACACTTAAAAGGTACAAAGATTTCAGCAACATCAATTATAAAAAATTACAGCTCCTACTTTATCTCAGAGGTAATTAAACGAGATGTAATTATTAGCCTAGATTCATTAGATTCATGTTCTCATGACCTCCTCAGATTGGATTATTGTAATTCAACGCATTGGTAGCCTTGAATGCATTCAAAAAGGCAGAGGTAAGAAGACTGTTGAAAACCATATTTAGACCCTTTATAATTCACTGTAAATGAATTCTGTATTACCTGCTCATTATAATATTGCCATAATTCTTCAGTGTTTTGTGTCTAAGGGCCCTTATACTTCCAGGTTGTCGTCACTTTTGGAGTTGTGATTTAACAAGTGCTGTAGCTGTGTTCATAGTGGGATGGCTTGGAGTGACAAATCTGTTTTGTAGGGTGGTATGTAAGATATGCTTATGGGTGATATGTGAGACATACTTGTAACTTGGCTGCATTTATTTTGTACGTATTATGACCCTTCTTCTTGGAGACCAGAACAAGAGCTGGTTTGAATTTAATAACACTAGAAGTATAACTGGGGGTTAAGTGTATGGAAAGTGAGAATATTTCATGCAGAGAGTAGGGAGAGGATACCCAAGAAGTAAAACCATGTGATAATTAGACAATATATATAGGAATAGCAGTATATTAGATAATGTTTAAGTATGTGAAATGTAACTTGGCATCATCTAGCTTTTTTCTTTATCTTTAATTTCTGTATCCNATGTGATCATACCCCTCTGATCTGATAGCATGTGAAAGCTTCTAAAATTAAAAAAAAAATAATAAAAAATATAAATCCCAATCCCAGGTCATAAAAATTAGATAATCTATATGGAAGTATACAGTGGAGCAGCCTACAGCAATGTTGTTGGACCAGGTATGGTCACTTTAATGCATATGGAATAGCACCATACACAGAAACTAATCTCATTAAAATTCATGAGAGTGCTCCCACAGTAACACTCCATTTGACTGTGTGCAAACTGAATCTGGCCATTTGTATTCAGACAAAACAGAAAGCTACCTATGGGAACTATGAAGGATACCAGTTAAACTCTGCTGCTTTCTCATCATTTGCAAGGCCACATTTGAACATGTCCACTTGTGTGGGCAACTGCTGTACCTAGAAAACGAATAGCATGCATAAACCTGTCATTTATGTCTGTTGTTTACTACTACCAATTCAGGTCCAAATGCACAAGTGTATGTGTAGATAGTGTCTCCCAAACCAGAGAACTGTCGTTTGAAATTTTGGCCCTTTCTGTGTGTGATCTGACTGACTGTCACTAGCAGAACAACAACCATAAAATACATCCTCCTTGGGGACCTTTTGCAGGGGTAAATCAGATACCATTTAGTTAACTTGTATTGATAAAAGAGTCATATTAATTCCTGTAATTATTCACAATAATTATATATGTATTCTTAAATAGCTTCCTAATAGAAAGGCAGTGTCTCATTAATCTTGAAAGTACCAACCTGAGAAACCTAGGGAGGTTGTGTGGCAAATAAAATCTGAGGTAAGCCCTATACAGGATTCAACACCATAAGTTAGATGTAAATAGAGTACATACCTTCCTCAGCAAAATGGGGACCTTTCATGGGAAAGAAGTTATTTATTAATGAGTAACATAATGAGGAACAATCATAATTAACTATATTTTACATTTCCCTCCCAAGAAACCCAAATAAATTTAAAGGCCAAATCCTTCTTGCTTTTCTAAACCAGTCTTCATATCTTTCGTAAGACATCTCTCGGCTCAGGATGACGAGCAAGTGGTCTTCATATGTGATTATATGAAATACTTCCATACTTGTTTAACTGTAAATGTACAACACTAATATAATATCCAGAAATGAACTTTCCTGTGATTTTATTTTTAACTTTTAGCACATTTTCCACCGAACAACTTACACAGCACTGTTTTGCTCAGTGTAGCAGGCAGCAATCCTGAAAGCTGTCTGTGTAAAATTCATGCCTATGCAGACAGAAGGCCTGTGTTCCACTAAGCAAATCCCATTTCTAAGGGTGAAAGGAAACCTCTTTTTCTGTTCCAGCCATCGGGAGTCCTGAAAAGTGAGTTTGCACATTATAGACAGTTTGTAGAGAGGTTCTTTTTGAAACTGCAGACAAAGTTCCCACTAAATTCACTGAGCTATGGTTCAAGTTCAAAATTAAAAAAATCTTTAAATATTAACAGCAGAAAGGACTGTAGTTGTCACACATTCCTGACTTCTTATACTGCAAAACATAATTTCACCAAGTAATAAGTACATCAGGACTGCAATATCAAATCGAGGCATCATAAATTTTTGAGAAATCCAGCCGATTTTATGATAAAGAATTTGAATGATAGAGAGCATAAAATATACCAAATACAGGCACTAGTTAACTTCTAGTAAAAAAAGGGTATTGTATTTCTAGCCTGTGTTTGGGGTTTTTTTCCCCACAATTAGCCAATCTCATATGGTTTCATAATGTAGAATTTTTCAAAGGGATACTCAGTTCCATAATCGTGATGCTAGCATGCTGTTTTCTCACTCAGTGATGGATCAGGTGTTATAAATATAAGGAATAGTTTGAAAAGGCGAACATGTAGTTTCATTTCCCAAAAATATTTTACTGGTCTACTTTGTGTAATGAAATCAGTTCAGTCATTTGAAGAAGATGGCTCTTCAAGGTCACAGGTAAAGGGTTCTGTGAATAAACTGCAGATGAAAAATTGATGCAAAGCACAAGTAATACATAGAAACTCTGCAATGCATTAATGAGAATGCTTCCAGGTGGCCATAAAGTCACTCCTGTCTAGAAGCAGAAGTAAGACAAAATCAGGCTCTGCTTTATTAAATCTCATATTTGAGAAGGCCAAAACGCAAATGCATCTTAATTTCACCTCAAATATTGCCTCTCTGCATGCTTGTATGATGGGACTTACTATGGGCATAACCATACAGACTGACTGGTACTTATATCTTCTTAGTGTGAACTGCCATCACAGTCTGACCCAACTTCCATTGAAATAGAGGAGTTTTCCACTGGGAGTACAACTGAGCCATGAGGGCCAATTTCTTAATGGTATGCAGATGCCTAAATATACATCTGAAAGTGTATTGGTTAACTGGAAGGTAAAATCTATGTGAACTTTAATTTAAATTATGGGTATGGGTTCATCTCTGCTGATTTCCTGTGTCACTGCTGTAGGTGCATAACACTTTTCTTTAGACCAAACCTCTACATTTGATCAGAGGAATCACTCTGAAATCTTCACTGAGTTTATTGATTAATTTTATCCATTTGTCACAATCAGAATTTGTATGCCTAGATCAGCTATAGATACTTAAATCAGAGACACCTGAAGTTAGATGGGTTAGATCCTGCACTAGATACCTTTTTACTTTCAAAGTCACACCAGACACTGGCAGATGGACGAAGGTGCCCTTATTAAATTTATTGCAATGGAAGGAAGGGGCTTAAATGCCTGTTAGGTTATGGGCTTAAATGATTAAATATCTGTATAAAACTGCCCCATGGAGCAAGTTAGTCACCTGCAAAGGGTGACTTAGCCTGCCAAAGGCATGAATCTTTCATGAGTTGCTTGTCTCTCTACATTTACGATTTAGAATGGTAACAGCAACTGCCTGAAGCTGGGGATATGAGTCCTGGCAATAACACTTGATCTTTTGTGTCCATGTGTATGTCCTCACAACAGTGCCTACTTTATACTTTAAATAGAACATTTGCATCACGAAACTCTGTGCTATAAAGGTACTAAGGAGGCAATAAATTGTTGTATACAGTAGTAAATGAAAAAAACCCAATTAGTCAATGAAATACGCTAATTTCAGCTTAAATGCTTCCTAATTTTTACTATTTTAAAAATACAGCTAATTATTACTAGTTCTCTCTTTATTAATATATAAACTGAAATACTGCAATGACATTAATTATCAAAAAATATTACTTCAGACATTTTAAGCAACATATTCCACAAAGAAGACATTTTTAAATCAAACTGAGTAAAAGTGAACACACCATATGAAGAATAAAAGTTTATTTTAGTACCAACTTGGATTTGCCTAGCCCTAGCCCTAAGAGGAAAATGTCTGTCACAGTAATACTGTATTCCATAAAGGGACTGCTAAAAATTAAAAGCTTTCATTCTCCTCTGGATCCTTGTTGTAGCAAAGAGGTTTCACAGTCTCCTGGCTTCTGTGGTGCTGATGGAAATACATTTGTAGTTTAAATATGCCAGGAAAGTGTTCCAGTAGAGATTATGGTGTAGCTGGAGTGCTACTGTGATTTACTTAATTCAAAGTGCTGCTTGAAAGAGACTTTTAATCTTCAGTGGACAGAAACTGCAATGCTGATACTGAAAATGACATTTAGCAACAATTTCTGATGGTTTTTTTCTGAAAGTGTCTTGGCAAAAGCATCACACTGATACCAGTTGTGGAGTTAAGCTTCTGAATTTTACATATGAAGATGGTGGAGGGAGAGCTATATTTAGATGAAAGGGATTCACATCTTTCTAATACCATGCAGCTGGGAAATCTGAGGTTCTTCATTTCAGCCCTGACTTAAAATGGTTGATGTTAATTATTCCATTAGTTTCACTGACCTCTCTGGAGGCAAGTAAAAATTCCTCCAAAAGATCAAAGGTCCAGAATTAAATGGTATTTACACATGTTCATTCTATGGAGTGATTTTACTGATTGTAATTGAAAATTAAGATGCTAAATATTTTCAAGGATCTGAGCCTAAATGATTAACAACCTCACCCCTGCCAAGTCCTGTGTTATGACTGCTGCTTTCTTTTTTTTCTTAAACTTTTGAGTAAATTTTCTTATTAACTGCAGTAACACAAACATCTCATTCTCCCATTGTGCCATGTGTACATTAAGGGCCAATGTGGATGATCCTAGAAATCAAAGAATGGAATCTTTCTACTGTCTTACAACTAAAGTGATGATGCTGAACTCCTGGCTTCAGATCCAGCTCCTGCATCCACGTCCTGCACCCTGATCCTGTTCATCGTGAATTCTATGGCATCAGTCACCATGTAAAACTTGGAAAAATGTACCCCCAGGTTAAAAGTATCTGCTCGGAAATTCAAATACGCCATTAACATAAATTAAATTGTGGATAGTAATTGAGTAGGAAGGATGATTCATATGGAAAAGGTTGAAAATTAATCACTAGCCTTGGTGTAAATGGATTTTTGAGAATTCATAGAGATAAAAGAAAATTTGAGTCACTGATGCTAGCAAACCCTTTTGGAGATGACATGAAATACCATGTTATGGGATACAGTTTATTGAGAGAAACAAATCACAGCTTGAGGCTTCATAAAAAGAATCTGGTAAGGAAAAAATATTATTAAGGCCAGTTTAATGTGTCTAAGAAGGCTGCTGATTACAATAGAAATCAATCCAGGAGAAAAAGATGTTAAAAAAATTGCAAAAAATATTTAGAAAATTGTCATGGTTTTAATGCTTGTACTTTGGAGACTGACCCACACAGTATCTTGCTGAATAACATGAAACTGATAAGTTGAAAACCATGCACTACCCACATTTTTAGTAGGGTGAAAGGGAATTTCTAGGGTAAAAAGTTATAGATGACAAAGGAAAGAGGGCTCAAAGTTACTGTGATGCACAGAAGATGTGTAACTGGTTTGCTTTTCCATAAGGCTTGCTGATAGAAAGGAAAGATTTCCACACGCACAGAAAGGAGGAAGGGAAGGAGATAGGAATAAATTTGAGTGAGTTAGATTTTCAAGAACCAAAGCAATTTCTGTCCAGGCACAAAGAGACAGGAATGAAGATTGATAATGCAGCAATAGAAGCAGGAGCACAGTGCAGAAAGATAGTTATGGATGGTTAAATGTTTCTAACTTGTTACAGATGTCTGTTGCTAGGAGAGACTATTTCAGAGCCTTAAGCACGTGCTTGATTTTAATGAGATTTATGCTTAGGCTAAATGTTAGGCATGGTGCGAGGGCTTTGCGGAACTGGGATCAGAGGGAGAACTATCATTTAGTTTAGGTACGGTGATATTGTCATGTTCTTTTGAACTCAGGAGAACAAATTCCAAGTTTTTGTCAGAGGTAACAGACTAGTAGGAAGACAAAAACCAGATTGACTGAAATTTTTCTGGTCTGGATCTGTTCATGTGGACATTTGATCAGAATCACGCTTTAGTTATTAAGTTTTAGAAACGAAGAAACAACAAAAGCAATCATCGTCATGAACTGGATAATGAGAATTGTGAAGAAATTGGTTTGAAATTATCATAGAAAAAAAGAGGACAGAAGTTGTATAAGAAGAGACTTTTAATACAGAGGAGCATTTAAAATGAAGATATTATGAACAGTCCAGACAAAAAGTTAGGTAAAAGTGAAATCTGGGCATAAGTCAGGGAAAAGATGCAGAATGAATATCACTAGCACTGGAAGGAGGAAAATATAAAGATGGTGAACAATGGGACTGACATGCTGCACAATGCTAGCAACAGTTTTGGTACCTCCAAGATTAGGTTATGTTTTAAAGCTGTGGTGAAACCATGTGCTGTTGCTCGCTGAGCAGTATTTCAGTCAAATGCTTCCTCTTCTTTGCTCTCTCCTCCTTACACTCTCTGTCTCTTCTTTCCTCCTTCCTCCCTCTCGCTCCCCTAGGACTTTCTCACTCATATGCATTAAAGATTATTAATAACTCATGCCCACATTTTTCCACCCCTCATATCACAACTCAGCTGTAGATAACTTGACATGAAAACGAAAACTAGAAGGTAAAAAGGACTGCAAAGATCAAGCCATTTCACCTGTACTCTGTCCTGCAGAGATAGGGAGCACTCTGCTAAAATGAGGGAACACTAACCTTTCTTTCTCACCCTTCAGTCTTCAGGTCATAGGATTCTTCTGGCAGCAGGGATTGTATTTTAGCATATATTTTAGCAGCTAGGGCTCGATGGCTTTCATATAACTATATACTTCAAATGTTGCCTCAACAGGAGTAATAATACTGATAAACAGAAAAGTTTGCCAAACTTTATTTTATCTGTCTAAAGCAATAAAGAAAAGAAGCAAAGATGTATGTCAAATTTTGGTTTTTTATCTAAATAAAGTAATAGATAGAAGGAATTTTTCTGCCTTCTAAAATGACAGATACATAAACTAAACCAGTATTTTAAGTCTCCTCATTGTTATTAGGTAAAACGGCAAGGCCAGCAGCTGTCATCCATTCTGAAATCTCAAGCAATTAAGAGCAAATAAAATAACAGTTTGGAAAAATCTAAAATTGGTTCTGCCTAAAGAATAAACAAACAAGTTTGACCTGGTTTTATGTGCACATAAATATACACAATGTTCCCAAATTTAGTTAAGCTACAGGTATTTCTACCAGCTACAGTGCCCCTGTATTACTCTTACCTCAAGCACAGAGAAACAGTTCATTGCAAAACAACACTTGAACTGTAAACAAAGTAAAATATGTATGTGAAATATTATATACACACCAGTAACTGTGAAGTACATACAGCATAACCCTTATGAAACATAAACACAAAATGTAATTAAGCAAACTGTTTGTCAAAATTCATGATTGAGTCCTGTAAGCATCTCAATTCTTTCCAAAGCTAGCACTGATCACCCTGTGCCCAGGACTTTGATAAATGCCTAACAGGTCTTACATAAACATACCTAGCTAGACCTCACAGTGCTCCAATTATCACAACACAAGTGATAACATTTTAAAATTAATGAAACTGGTTTCAACTTTTTTCTTGAAGGTTGAGAACGAGAGAGCTTGCAGCAAACTCTGATCCACTCTGCAGGGTTTCCTAGTTTTTTAAATTTATTTCTGCAGATGTTATTTTGAGTGTAGGCACAATAGGCAGGTAATTTAGGTAATCGGAGTCATCTTGCTAGGACCAGGCAAGGGCATTTCAAATATTGATTGTAACGTCTATGTGAGACAATTAAACCCAGTAGGCAGAACCCATCCATAAATCTTGGGTGAACTGGAACCATTCTTCTGCCCTTGCTTGAGAATATACAGTTTCTTAATGTACTACAAGTACCTTACTGTGGCATTTTGCTGTCAATAGATAATTAGCTGCTAGCGTTGTCCATGTAACAGCTTTCCTTTCAAGAAAATATTCTGCTATAGAAATCAAGATAACAAAACATCCCATCTAATAATACCCACCTTTCTGTAGGTCAGTAATAAGGTCACTATATTGTAATGAAATATGCATTTCATTACACTTGATGAAATATATGCATTAATTTCTGAAGTAGCAGTGGACAGTGTGTGATGGCATCTATTCATTTCCTTGCTTTTAAGTGTTTTTGCTTTGTTAGTAGAGACATAGCTAACTAAATTGGTTTTTGAAATCGGGTTTTAAATAAATTGTAAATGTATTCTTTAATGCAGTCCCATTCAACACCAGAAGACTGGGAAGACAAAAGCGCTATCTAGGTTGTTGTCTGAGGCACAGCACCTGCATGGTGCAAACTCAGAGAACCACTTGATTCACGGAGATCATATAGGGGGGAAAAAAACCATGCATATTTTCTTTAGAGACTCTTAAAGTTAAGTGTGTAGCCTGTACTTGTCATGTGTGATTGCTTTGTTGGAGTTGCAGGGCAGACTAAGCACTCTAGGGAGTGCTGTATCCTATTTACCTCAGACAAAAAACTAAACGGCTATTTTGGACTAAAGTGAATGAGGGCCAGCTGGGCCAAAGGGTACACATGCTCCCTGTAGTCTCTAACTGAGTGCATCCCATATATAAAAATTGTGTTGGTCACTGTTAATAGGATAAAAGAGATATTTTGACCTTAAGAGTGCATTCATTTTACTTTCTGCTAGGCTCATAACCTTCTTGTGTTTTCAGTTCATGAACCCATCAACTTATGCTAGAATTTAGCCTTTTAACTATGATTTAAATTTTCTTTGTGTATACTGCCCCTGGTCAAGATCAAGAACACTATATAAATACAGTGTCCTGGATCCACAAAGATAGATTTCTGAGAAAGGAAAAAGTAGCACAGTGAGCTGAGGAAGCCTTTTTGCTCTCATGATTGTCATGCCATATGGTATATGTGCAGGGTGAATTGACAGATTGACTAGACTGTTGGTGCTTATACACAGCATTATCATCAGACCTGCACTAAATTCTGACTTAAGGTGCTTAGTTTCTCACAGGACACTTAACCTTCCACTGAAATGTACATAGAAGTTTCATGTCTAAATGCTTTTGGGAATGTAGGCTTACAAGACAGGTGACTAAAGATTTCTGTTTGCCTCTCCTGAATCCGTGAGGAGTTAAGGAAAAGTAGGAGGAAGGGACTTCTTTCAAGGTCATGCAAGTATCTTTTGTATGGAGAGAAATTAAACTTTTATCTTCAACTCAAGGCCCAGAGCAGAGAGTGTGAGAGGAGGTTGGCATGTTTGCCATACCCCTCTGCACCTGAATCTGCTGCTCACACATATATGAATAGTACTACATAGCCACAGTATCATCGACCCTCAGCTGAGGCTCCAAAGGGAATTGATCTCCTCCTGTAAGCTCTGATATATTTGCCATTTCTATGTGGAGTCTCCTGTTATCTTCAGGTGTTTGAGGTGGCACTATAGATTTCTGGGCAAGCAACTGAATCAAGTTCTAAATATTTATAGACTCATCATAAAACAATTAAGGGGTGGAAATGGGCCATAGAATTGAGCCATGAAATTAAATATTTTCTTGGATTACTTGAAACAAAGTTTAAGACTGAAGTAAGCTGAGCAAAACACAATGAAACAGAATTGCTCCTGTCTTGCGTACTTAACAGTTTTTTTCAGAGAAATCTGGAAGTGAAGTTTGTATAAAGTAGACAAATAGCTTGGATAAATACCACTTTTTAAATGACAAAGGAGAAAAATCATGATACCTAACTTATGACACCTAATCTTTAAAACCTTTTAGAATCCTTCAGAATCCTCCAAGGTGCATTTACTGACAGCTTGAAGATGTTTACTTTGCCATTAGTTACTTTTGTAGAAGCTATGGCATCTATATCTCTAAGTTGGAAATTTTTTTCCTTGATGCTGTTGACTTTTTGCTCATTTAGGAAATTCCTCTGAAATCTGTTTGCATGCAGTTACTAAACTTGAAAAAAAGAATCCAACTCTGATTATATTTTGACAGTGTAACTTTCTGAACCACTGTCCAAGAAAAAAAAATCCTTCTTAACTAGAATTATAGCAAGATAGATACTTTGTTATGTAAATGTGTTTTTCTGTGCAGGCATTATAATCCACTTTGGAGATTTTCTTGAACACCAAAGCCACTTTGTTTTGGATTCACAGAGATATAGTTGCAAAACAAAATAAGCTCTGAGATAGAATTTTTGAGACCGAATAGAAAGAATTAAGTGAGTAGTAAAAGTCAGCAATGTCAATGTTTCCTGGTATAATTTTGGTTTGCCTGAGATTTTATCTTTCTCAAAGGCACTGGATTGATTTTTTTTCTTCAGATGAGCAAAAAAAACAGTGTATGTGAACTTTGTTTCCCATTCTATGTAATTTTTTTTTCTGTCATGGAAATAATTTGCAAAATCCAGTTTCAAAAATAATCTTAATGTCTTCAGTTTCCAGAATATCATTTTTATGATGTGGTTGTTGCCCAGAATCTGTTGTAACATTTTGGTTATGCAGCTGACCACATGTTCTCTATCCGACCTTAAGGTACAGATGGCTTATTTGGGAGTTATGACTCTGTTTGGATGTGTGTGTAAGAGTTCTCTTCAGAAGTTGATTTCTTTCATAGAGTATTTTAAGGATGATAATATGTATTTTGTCTATGATTCCACAGGCTCTTCCCCTGGAGATCTATAGGACTCCATCTGTTCCAAACAGCTGCCAAATACTTTTGTGAGAGAGTGTGTGTGCCTATGTATAAATAAAAAATACTCTGGTAAGAAAGCTGGAGGTTTCTGATACCACCTGCACAGTATAATGCAGTTTTATGTATTCCTTTCTCTGACTCAGAGGTATTAGCCTTTCTTTCTTGACAGAGATAATATGCTGCATGTCAGCTATCCGGTTTTGCCACCCTGTAAAAATTCAGACTTTTTTTTTTTTTTTGTTATATGGAGCGCTTGCTTGTACTGAAGAGATGGATAGGATCTGTGATTGATATTTTGATTATTATAAGGAGATTGTAGGGAGTTGTATTTACTTTAGGTGACTTGACAGACCAGAGTCTTTCTGTATCTGTCAGCTCTGATCTTCAGGTGGCTGTGGTAAGTGAGTTTACGTGCTGACATTTTCCTTTGTGAAGCACACTGTTACAGTTATCCACACCATTGCTAACTTCAGGTTAATCTGTTGTAACATGGCCTGTACCGATCTCTCTTGCACAAAGACTTTTGATGATGTACAACACAGCACTCTTATTGTTTAACTGATAAAGCAGATGACCCTCGAGCTTCCATTTCTTTAATAGCTTCCTGTTCCTTTAGAGACATCTTTCAGTGTAGGGATATCTTTCTGTAAAGCTCTAAATAGGCTGACACTAGCCTCCTTTAGAGGCATACAGTACCTAGGGAGTACATTTTGTTTGTTTTCAGCATTAGAGAGCATATTACAGGAGCTTATTAACAGAGGCACCTTTGAGAAAGTAATTATATTAATTTTGGAGATGCTAGAGCATGAGTTATTGTACAAAAATAAACTTACGATAGAGTAATATGATAGAGCAGATTTTTCAATTCTGCTTCATGTTATTCAACAATTGTACCTCTGTTGCAGTTACTGGAAGTGTTACAATGGATGTAATTGAAATGACATTGCTGAATGGTTTGACAAACTCACTCCAGAAAGTCTATTTCAACATAGAGGTCTTTGGCTTAATGCTGAAATCAGTTTCAGCTGATTGCTCCAAAACGAAACACAACTTGCTGAACAAGAAAACAGATCTCAAACCACAGACAGAAGTTAGTGTGCTTGTACAATCAGCTTATCTTGACAAGGATAATATGTATGGATAAAATAAGTCAAAGCTAATTATATTCCATTTAGCATATTCATTTACTTCTGCCATAATTTATGGCACTTGTTTTCTCGTTGGTTTTCATTTTGGCTGTAAAATTATGCTGTACATGTTTCCCATACACAATGACTTTCTGTTTATTTGAAGAAGTGGAAGATAATACATAAATATAAACTTACTGTTGCTTTTTTTAACTATTAGTACTATTTGGCACCTGCATGGAATGATATATAATCAAAGTACTGTATAAATATTAACTACTGGATCCTTATACTATTCCTTCTAAGGAAAGCAATTAAATATTGCAATCTTAATTTTGCAACTAAAAACATGAGCTAGAGAAGTTAAACTGTGTTTCCAAGGCACCAGAAGCATTTGATTTGAGTGGCAGTGTTACTTCAGGATCAAACAGCTACTTTCAAACCATTATAACAGTTGTCTCCTCTTTACTGAGACAATGACATTTAAGAAAAGAGACTGGATATTTTCTTTGTGTTAATATACACTAACTATCTCAAGAAAATATTTTTTTTTAGAAAAGTCTGCAAAGCTACCTTCCACTGAGCCAGAAACTATAATAAATGCAGTTATGTGCTTTTCTAACTTTTGTCTTGCTACCTAAACAATAAAACTAACCAGGACTTATGTTTTCTGAGACTAACTTTGAGCATACTTTCTTAAAATTTGTGCACTTATTTCTAGTGAGACAAGTTAATTCCAGCAATATGTTGTTTAGAAGTAACCCAAACACTGCTGCCATGCACAACTTCATTGTTTGTCAGGACACTAAATTTACAGAGTTTAGCATGCACGTGAAAGCATTTTTAACGTATGTAATAATTACCTTGTTGTTATACACACATTGTCAAATCAAATGAGAAGACATTTAAGTAGTTGGTCATATTAGTACTAGGATAACACTGTGGAAATGGTAGCTAGGAATTCCCCTTAATGTTTCTTATCTATTCAAACTCTAGACAAAACAAGAGTTTATTGACAAAGTAAGATATTCTAAGAGGTCTGCTTTTGTTCTATAGCCTACATTTGATGTTTACAGCTGTGTCCATAACATTACACTGGTTTGAATTTTCTTGAATCAGACGGTGTTACAGAACTGTGCTCTCTCCTCTGAACTCTGACCACACCTACAGGTCTTTCAAATACCTCCAGGGATGGTGACTTCATCACTTCCCTGGGCAGCCTCTTCCTATGCTTGACAACCCTTTCTATGAAGAATTTTTTCATTATATCCAACCTAAACCTCCCCTGGCACAACTTGAGGACACTTCCTCTTGTCTCAACTTTTTACTTTGGAGAAATAATTGACACCCACCTTGCTACAACCTTCTTTCTGGTACTTAAGCAGAGTGTTAACGTCTCACCTCAGCCTCCGCTTCTCCAGACTAAACAACCACAGTTCCCTCAGCTGTTCCTCATAAGATCTATGCTCCAGATTTCGTTGTTGAAAGAGCTTATAATTATTAAGTGCTTCTCCTAGTTAGAATAAGACCAGAAGAAAGGAGAAAATAAATATTGAAGAAAATAAATTTAAATGGAGATTTGTTAATGGAGAAACATAGTAGCAAAATATTTTATTGAAAGTAGATTCATATGATTAAAGCTCTGCAAACAATCCTGGAGATTCTTTTCCAATAATAATCTAGTGTTATTTAAGGATTCTGTTGATGAAGAAATTTCAACATTTGATGTGAACATTTATTTTTAAAGCTTTTTCTGACTACAATTATTACATGATAAACCTGAACTGTGTGACAGTAGCTGCCGTGTGTGTGATTCAAGAAAACTTTATGCATTTGAGTTTGGTGTTACTTTCATCAAAGGATGACTAATTGCTCTTTAATAATGGTAAAATCAGAATTCCTAAAAAGTGTCTTCTCATCCTTGCCAGCTTCCAAGTTACTGTACAAAGGTATCAAGTATTTGTATAAACCCTCAGAAGATCCTCCATGATTTAACTCAGTGAAATCTTCCATGATTACATTTCAGACCATTAGTTACATAATCTCAAAATACAATAACACGGTTTGTTGAAATAAGTTATATATATATCGTACAGGCTGGTTTAGAACTCAAATCTAAAGACTAACCAAGGACTTCTTTAAATACTGTTAGGTTTAACCATGTGTTTTCATTGGCCAATGACTATTTTTCCCTTTTATCTGGAATGACCAAATCTACTTTCTTGCTCAAAACTTTTCCTAATTATATGTGATGTAGATTTTATTCATTGCACTATAATGTCTCATTTATTGTAATAAATATACTACTAATTAAATTTGTTGACTCTTTTCGGTGGGCTTATGATCAGATAGTGTTTTTTTATTTTCCAAGCATATTTTACATTTTATTTATTTAATTGTCCCTAAAAGGATAAATATCTTGGATGACGAGGATGGTCATCTGTTTCTTGGATTAAGGTTAAGATTCAGAATTATACATTGGAATTAATGCTTAGTAAACACATCGTAGAATTTATCTACATTGTACTTTTTATTTCTTTCTGGGGAAATCACAGATGATAGTTCAGCTAATTTTAATTAATAAAATTATAAAAGACACCAAAATGAAATATTTTATTTTGAACATGGTAAGTTATGTTTACTCCCATATATGTTTACAGAATTAACAGGACATGACTACATGTATTCTATCAACCTCAGTAGGAATCCATGAAGAGAAATAATCAATTTTCAAAGTTATTCCTGTCAGTGAATTTTACTAATCATTCAGATCTCCAAGTACAAGTTTCNAACAATGGCCATCTGTTTCTTGGATTAAGGTTAAGATTCAGAATTATACATTGGAATTAATGCTTAGTAAACACATCGTAGAATTTATCTACATTGTACTTTTTATTTCTTTCTGGGGAAATCACAGATGATAGTTCAGCTAATTTTAATTAATAAAATTATAAAAGACACCAAAATGAAATATTTTCTTTTGAACATGATAAATTTATGTTTACTACCATATCTGTTTACAGAATTAACAGGACATGACTACATTTATTCTATCTACCTCAGTAAGAAAGCATGAAGAGAAATAATCAATTTTCAAAGTTATTCCTGTCAGTGAATTTTACTAATCATTCAGATCTCCAAGTACAAGTTTCATTCAAGTTAGATGAGGACAAGACCCAAGATAAACCTATCATAACTTTGTGAACTAACATATTAACCCCATGGGTGCTGACCCATAGTTTACACAGGTAAGAGGTGCAAGATGGTGTGAAGGAAAAATAACTCAAATCNTTTTTATTTCTTTCTGGGGAAATCACAGATGATAGTTCAGCTAATTTTAATTAATAAAATTATAAAAGACACCAAAATGAAATATTTTCTTTTGAACATGATAAATTTATGTTTACTCCCATATCTGTTTACAGAATTAACAGGACATGACTACATTTATTCTATCTACCTCAGTAAGAAAGCATGAAAAGAAATAACCAAATTTCAAAGTTGTTCCTGTCAGTGAATTTTGCTAATTTTTCAGATCTCCAAGTACAAGTTTCATTCAACTCAGATGAGGACAAGAGCCAAGATAAACCTATCATAACTTTGTGAACTGACATATTAACCCCATGGGTGCTGACCCATAGTTTACACAGGTAAGAGGTGCAAGATGGTGTGAAGGAAAAATAACTCAAATCAAGATGATCTTTTTTCTGATCTATGAGCTCTGAGTCATGAATCCTAGGGTCCTGGAGTCAGTCCTTCTAATGTTAGGCATGTAACTGAAATGCTTATATCTGTAGGTTTTGCCCTAGGCAACTTTTATTTACAATGGAGATACACGCTTCCAAGGAGCGATTCAGATCTTAGGTGCTGAGATAATGGGAGCACAACGTTAAAGTACTGTATCGCTATCCCCTTGAGATAATCAATTTTATGTATTCATTTACAATTAAAATATCTTCTTTGAAGTTGCTATCTCTGTTTATTGTGCAGTATTCATACACCAGGGAATTCAGCTGAAAAATTATTTATGAAAAATCAACAACACAGGATATCCAGGCACAATATAAAGAAAATGTAAATGAATTCCCAAGTAGGCAGCAACCAATATCAGCACTGATATGCAAAGAAAATAAGTTAGGTCGAGAAGCATTATGCCATATAAGTTGCAATTGAGCATCAGGAGGGAAGACATGACTTGTCCATGGGCACACACTTGTGTGTGTATCATCACCTACCCCAAACTTTGCAGTAGGTGTACAAGGTAATGCTTTCAAGGAGATGCTACACATAATGATGTACTGAGAGAGAGTTAGGCCTACTTTCTCTACATTACTTTTTTTCTGACTGTAAGCTATCGTGACAAGTGTTAACTCGAATATCTGTCTTTATTCATGTTCTGTGTTAGCTTTTTGTCCACAATCCCCACACCTCCCCATTTAGTAATGTAAAATATTTGGTATTGAAAACCTGTGGTGCCTGCTTAATTTATGTATGTGCTAGTTTTTACAGAGTTGTAAATAGGAGGGCTAAGAAAAAATTGGAGAAAGATGGCTAACAACAACTTCTGGTTTAATCCAGGCTATAGTGCCACCAGAAAATGTTGTCTTCCCTGAGATCTTCTCCAGAATAATAAAGTCATGCTTTTTAGTTATCCTAGTATCATTCATCTCATTCACTGTCTGGTTACTGGGGACAAAGTAGTGACTAAAATGGAACAGTGAGCTCAAAGAGGGACAAGTATGTTTGTCCTGCAACAGGATGAGTGAGGAATAGGAGTCATACCTGAATTAAAGTTTCTACATCTTTACTGAGGGTGGTTCAAACATCTCTCTCACTTAGTATATTTACTAGACAATATACAGACAGACCATATGTATATCTTCATAATGTGTTAACCACGGAGAGACACTGCCAACTAGATGGAATCCCTAGACAGTCTTTACAAGATGTTATAGAATTTCTAATAACCAGGATTCCTCTGATATATTCAGTGATAGCACTAGTATGCTAAACATGCTCAGGCAACCCCAATCCTTAAGACTGAACATATTATCTCTTAAATTAGTCATATGTAATTGTGTAAAAATAGTAGTAGATGACATAATGGATGCTTTATATTTACTGGGAAAGATGATTTCTCACCTTTTTTAAAGACAAGTGTTGTTTGTGTGAGGTGGTGCAGGAGGAGTAGAAAGGAATAGCAGAAAAATACACTGATGAAAAGCTTGCACAGTACAGTCCCTTTTATAGAAACAGAACCAGAAACAATTTGTCTGTAATGAATCGGTCATGAATGACAGGAAAGATGGACATTTATTATTCAACTGTTCTTCCTCTGCCTCTTCTCTTACCCCATCATTCTTCAACTGAGACCTTTGTTTAAACATTTCCTGCTTCAACCTAAAATTACTTGAATGTCCATGCATGCAGGAACCCTCTCCTTTCACAAAGAAATAACTAGGTCAAAAGATGGTTACCCAGAGGCAAGCCTTAAGCAATTTGGTTTATAAATTATGAACCAGCATTAAAAAGGCCATTTTAAATACAGAAAATCAAAGGAGATTGGTGGATATACTCCCTACCATTGCATGGCTTGGTCAAAGTAACATGTTTTCTATTCTGAGATTCCTGATGTGTTTAGGCTTTAGTTATCTAAAGCTGTTTTTAGCTTGTCACAGATGTTAAATATACCTATACTCAAGTAAGCGTAATTGTGTACACAGTAACCAGTCTAAATTAAATACCACGATATTTTCTCACTTTGCAAACCTAAATAGCAAATAATTGTCACCTACAATTTCTCTTTCCACTTTTAAAAACTAATCTGCATGTATATTTAAGATTAAGAAATAAATTTAGAACAGAAGTTCACTGCTTTGAACAGAGCTTAGTATTTTCAACATTTGTAAAATACAGACTATATTTAAGATTTTCTCAGGGAAACACTCAGGATCCAGAATAATTTGCAATAGGATCAATCTAGGTTCTCAAATGAGTGTCTTTTGCCTTGTAGAATTCTTAGAATGAAAATGTTCACCTAATCCCAAATACTTGGTAAGAAAGAAGTCAGGAAAAAAGGACGCACAAGTGTCAGAAATTTGAGAGATTTTGCAAAGTCAGAATGCTGCAGTTGCAAGCAAGCAAAGAATTTGAAATCATTTTCTTTCTACTAAGAAAGAAACTCATTTTCATTATCCCTAGAAGTGGTGCCTGGCTATAATATTGAAATATTCAGTTGAATTTCACCTGATTAAGCTAAGTACTGTTTGAAAATAACACATTCAACTATAGTATTTATTCAATTGCCTGTTTAGAAAAAAAATATGTGAAACAAATAACATGATACAAATAGTTAAACTTAAATTACTGGAATCTACTTGTTAATAGTAGAGCTGAGCTTTATTATTTGACATCACACTGGCTTATTCTGTTATGCAGACTGTTGGTATTTCTTAAATAAACTTGTTCTTGTAGGCAGTCTCACTTTCTATCCTGAAAGTCTCAGTATTAGTCAATATACATATGCTCCTGTCTCATGATTTATAGAATTTGTACTGATTAGGAAGTTTAGAGTTTGGCAGGGGTAACAGGGAGGTGAGTGCTAATCTTTTCTTCCACTAATATGAGAAAAGTAGGAGATGTAATCCCAGGAAAAACATTGTTTCCAAGTAAGTGTTTATAGTTGCAGATCTTGCCACAAGAGATTGGAAGACTCAGTTTGGCTAAGAAATAAAAAGAGAAACAGAATTCTATGCAACTCATGTCTCTATTCAGAACTTACTGAGAAGCAGAGTTTATCACTCAAAGTTCATTTACATAACAAATCAGATTTTTGTAATTGCAGCATTTAGTAGACATCATAAAAAGGACTTGTTTTTAGTTAATCTGTAAATCTCCACCTAAATAGGTGTGCAAATATTCCTGGGATAGTTTTAATGGGCCTTACTCAGACACACATATATCTAGGTTTGAGCACAAAGTAGTTTTCTTCAAAGATATGCAACATTTTTTTATAGCTCAATATTATTTTTAAGTATTATGTAATTAGTTGGAATGGGAATACTAGGTAGATTTCAGCTCACTCTTATTATTGTAATACAAGCCGTCAGCAAGACCTTCATTCTCCACAGTTAAAGTGCTGAGTATATTCCCACATTTTTGCATATCAGCTGATGCAGTCATACAATTCAGCACAACAGAATAAAGAGAAAACAAATTAAGCAGAATAGCTGTTCCATTTTTGTTTACATTTAAATGCAAGAAGGATTATATTTTGGAACAAAACCATTCTTTGCATTCTTTACTATATCAATTAGGTCTTACATTACTTTTCATAACTGCATACATTAGCGAAGTCAGTCAAAAGCTCATGGGATAGCAATATTCGGGTTCAGAAATCATCATAATTTTGGTGTATCTTAACATATATATATATAAATATATAAAAAGTTGATTTAAACCAGCTTTCTTTTTTCTTCCATTTAGGCTTCCTTCAGGCAATGTCCTGTCTACAGCATAAACCAAAATGAATTATGAACTGGGCTGTTGTGAGAAATAGGGATATCATGAGAACTGTTGCGTTTGAGTTGTATGGAAAGTGCTGTATCACCTTATCTCATAAAAAGAAAGTCAGTCACAATCTAGTACTGAAAACATTTCCAGATTCCAACTCTGATTCCAAGCAAATGCTACGTAGGCAAGTGGCTACAGAAAAGCAGAATTAATTCATATGGCTGCTTCCACTGATCAGCTGGCAATGAAGGAATACTGTCCAAAAAATTCCCATGACTGAATGAAGCGTTTTTCATAAAAAGACTAGGAAGGTTTAATTAATTTAGAGTTAGTCAAATTAAGAAACAAAATAGCTAAAAAAGGGCTTGTATTCAACAGGTTCATTTGCAGACACAAGTTACTCTCCATAACAAAATTCCTAAAAAATGAGATTCAGAAATTACGGGTTTTTATTTTTTTTAAGGATATCTAATAATCGAGGTAGTTGGACAAATATAAAAGGAAGATTCTCAACACAGGCAATAGCTTACAAAATTAACCACAATTAAGGGATGACTGCACATCAATCAAGAGATAAAAAAGATATGAGGACAAAGACTTCTTTAAAACAAATGTTAATTTCAACACCAATTCTCCACTGAATATTTAATCACAATATTTTAGCACAATTAGAGCTTTGTCACAGTAGTGCTAGGTCACCACAAATGAAGTACTATGAATTCACTGTGGTATTATGTGAATAATGTGAGCAACTAGGAAACAGAGCAATCCGTTGATTTAGATGTCATTCTGCTCTAATGTGTTTTTTATGTTGAAACCCCAGGCGTTGATGAATAGCCATTAACACGCGTTTCCTTACCTCTGCAATGTCTGAGCTTCATAACACTTTATTTCTGTGTCTTGTTTAAAGCACAAGGAGGGGGAAGAGAGTCTTTTTAGCAGATGGTGCCTGACGTATGTATTAAACGTAAGAGGTGTATGAAAGACCCGCTAGTCAGAACAAGTTTTTCTCTCCATTTAAGCACGGGCTGCATATGCATGTGTTTGTTTATCCCCTTATGGAGGACAAGAAAGCCATCAAGATGTCAATTGCCTGTTGTTAGATTCATATAGAGACGTGTATGTTCTGAACACAGGACATTATCACAGTTGGACACAGAGGCCTGTTGTCAATGGTGCGAGAAAGAGAAACAAAGAGAATATGTTTAGTTCATCAAAAAGATGATAGTTTCCATGTGGTTAATGTGTGTTCTGTGTGCTGCTGCTAAAACCAAACAAACTCAGAAAGCAGAGCAAAGCTGTAATAAAATTGAAACCTTTAATTAAACCAGGTCAAAGATTATAATATTTACTGAACTTTCTTTCTCATTTAAACTTTGTATCAAAAGATCTCTGGAGTACAGGAATATGAGTACTTTTCCATTTGCAATTTTTTAAATTAAACACTCAGTCTGCTTGTAATTTATTTTACAGAAGACTAATAATTTCTCTGCTATATAAGAAAACTGAACTCAGTGTATCTTTATTTTCCATAAATCTTCTGCTGCCCTTTTCTAAAGGAAGAACTTTGAAGGTAGAGTGCTATAAAAATTATGAAATTTATGAAAAAGTAAGGTTTAATATAAGCATCTGAGAAAATCAGAAGTTTGCACAATGGATCACCTCTGATTTTCTTCTTAGTTTGTTTTTTTTTTTTTGGCCTGGTTTCTAAAGGACATAAAACATTTGTGAATGTGCTGTTTGCCTTTATGGCAACTTCCTGCCAAAATTATTCTTCAGTGTCTTGACTTATTCTTAATATTTTTCATAGTGAGATACAGAGTAATTCCAATACTTTTCTGAAAATAAGTGCCTGAATAGGAAGGAGTAAGACCCACATTTGTGACCTCCCTGAGTAAAAAGGCTTTGGTAAGCTAGCTGAATTAGTAGTTGTCAGCAACAGCCCGCGGCTGACATAATGCTTACTTGTTTTTATGAAGTGCTTTTTGCTTTTTGCATTTGTTAGGTGGTAGTGGGTTTTTTTTTTTGTTTGTTTTGTTTTGTTCTACTCCCTCCTACTCCCCCAGCCCTGGAATCTGTTAGAGGAAAAGGAATATACATGGCAAGTCCTGCTCAATTGTATCTCAAGGAAGAAGTANACATTTGTTACATTTGTTAGGTGGTAGTGGGGTGGTTTTTTTTGTTTTGTTTTGTTTTGTTTTGTTCTTCTCCCTCCTACTCCCCCAGCCCTGGAATCTGTTAGAGGAAAAGGAATATACATGGCAAGTCCTGCTCAATTGTATCTCAAGGAAGAAGTACATTTAGTTCTTTCCTTTCAGTGAAACTACGTGAACAACAGCATACATACAATGTGGCCTACAGTTCTCAGTGGATCTCAATAAGCTATTTAATGAAGCTTTGGCAATGTTTTTCAAAGGAGATGTACTGAGATGAGCTTCAAGCAGCTAAGGAGACAACAGTAGGGTTATTTTGTTACTTGATTATTAGTATCCACAGATCTCTCCCTCTAGAATTTAATGTTTATTCTGATCTATGAAAGTCATGTGAATGAGAAGAAAATGCATATTCTGCTTTTTCTTCAGTATCAAAACTCATGTAATGGTTTGGAAGAAACAAATGTGAAGAGAGTATAGAAGTAGATGGGTGGGGCTTCCCTGTAGATAAATGTATTGGTTAGAAATACACCTTCTTTTGAGATATTGGTCTTATTTCATGTGCAATTTCTTCTCTAATTTCTTCTTCTTCTTTTTTTCCCCCCCTTTTTCCTTATTCCTAAAGAATATCCATCTCCAGCAACTGAGCTTCATGCACAATCTCAAGTGACGGTATCAGGTGAAGACATGACCAGAAAAGAGGTTGCTGCCACATGGATCTAGTGCCATTATTATACAAGGCTATGAGAGTTACTTAAGTAATGTTAACATGCTTTTCTTGTGAAAAATGGGAATCAGTTTCTGGAATAGCTAATATGGTAGTAAAGTACTTGAGATCTGGTGCTACTGTACAGATCATCTTCCTCTTGTTGTAACTTACCTGAATTTCTGTACTTAATTTCTACGTATATGGAAACAGTGGATGAAGCCGGACCTACCCATGTCCATTAGGATTGAGCATATCTCTGGATGGCTGTTACTGTTAACTGTCCCTTTTTGTTACAGTGGTTACCTGAGTGCTTAATCACAATGCACAAATGAAGGAGATGCTATGATTATTTTGTCTTAAAAAATATCTTTGTATTTTGCTAAAAGTATTGATTATGAAATATCATAAATATATAATGTTTGGTAGGATATACAATACTTTATTTTTAGAGTATTGTTATTTCAATGTAAGACTCAGAAGTATTGGGAACATATCTGTTTAAAATCCTCCCGTGACTGAGAAAGATTCTGCACTAAACATAGCTATCCCTATAACGCCTGTATTCAATAGATACTTTGCTTCATTCTCTGAAAATTCCCTTACAGCTAATATTGGACAACCTTTTCTAAAGTGCTCATTTGGGAGAATGACCCAGTCTCCCACTGAAGCCCAGCTCTGAGGCAGGTTGAGCCAGGTTACTGGAGCCCCATTGCATTAACAAAGAACATGATTTTGCTATTGCTGCCTACTTTTGTATAATGGTCAGGTAGGTGAAATAATAATCTAGGAAGAAATAAACGCAAAGCTTGATTGTACCAAAGGCAGACAGGGAAAAGAGTTGTGTCAGCCTCAGGATTTGCTAGGGGGTTGATGAGTTCTCCCCGCTGGAGCAGCCTGCATGTGATGGGGCACTTAAAACCAAAGAAGGTGGCAAGAGAGCTAATGCCTGGCAAGATTAACTCTCACCTTATGGTTTTAACACTTATCTAGGAAGAAGGACCACTAAGCTTTTATATTCAGCTCTCTGCAATGATATATCTCTTACTTGAAATTTCTGTTGGGTAAGAAGTCCAGAGAACAAAGTCCATAACCTCGTTAATGCCTCTCATTTTCCCTTCACAAGAAATACCTGTTTGAAATGAAAATGCAGAACATATGCTTAAGGCAAGCCAATTACTCTCTTCTATAGATCAGCAAATTATGACCCTGCTGAAGCACTTGTCATGACTTGCCCAATTTTGGCAGGATCACTGTTTGATTTGCTGTGCAACTACAGCCAGGAAGACATAGAGATAAATAACTGCGTACATGAAGTTATATTTGCAGGCGCAGATTTCGGTTCATGCAGTGGTGAATACAATAGAGATAGGATAACCAGTCATGTTTTTAACGTCCTTATTCTCACATATTTTATCTTTAACGTGCATTCAAACCTCAGAAATACCATATTTTCATTTGGATGCATTTATTAATGTGATTCTGTAGTTCACTGTGGGTTTTTTTTACTTCAGACTTTATTGTGTGTCTGTTATGGTTCTGAGTTCAATTCAAAATCCATGGTGCTATATTGACCATTATTTTATTTTGTATACACAATTGAATTATTTTGTAAAAGAGTTAAAATACGACAAATACAGCGTAGCCATCTGTTATCAGCATATGCAGGCAATTTTCTTCCCACTGCATTTTCCCAGGTTTAACTCTGTTGTAGTCTTAAATAATAGAAGTGCAATGACTTCTATTATCATGGACACAGACGGGTACTGATATGACATCTTGATATACAATGACATACTATATTAGAGAGGTGTCATGTTTTTTTATTCATATGCAGTTAGTATCAGGGATTTTACATTTCCCCCCTTTCTTTCTAACTTCACTTCAAACTAGATACACTGCAATGTAAAATATGCCTTGTATTTAAATTTCATTATTTGTACAGTATCTCAGAGCTAATTGTGTGAGCTTCACAGTATGATAATTTCAAAGACAACTGAGGAATGGGGTGAGACAATATAAAAATTTGTAAGCAGTTTTGCAAGAATAGAGGTTCAAAACAGCGTATAGGAAGCTGGAATTACTTGCCTTCAGAACACATAGATAATAGCCCACTTACTACACGCAGTCAGTAGGTAGAGCTGTCTGATTCAAGAAGATAAGAACCTTTCTTAAAACCAACACCATCAACGCTTTCAGCTTCTAGCTAGAATTCTAGAATTTATGTGACCTTTACATACTTTTACTGGAAGATCCTAACACTTGTCTGCTCTCACTGAAAGGCATGAAACAACCAAGATTTCAATAGGTAAAAAAGATGAAATTCCAGCTTGGATGATAATTTCAAAATTATATGCAAAGTAAATTGTCAGAATTGTCATTCATTTTCCAAAGAACTGTAGAGAACATTCAGTAAGAACATTTCAATTTGTTCACACCACTTTCTAAATCTACGGTGCAGGAAAACTGAATGACAGTCATGAACGTTTGTGTACAGAAATCTGCTCTTGTGACCAGCGCTGGGAAGAATTTTACATTTTGTTATCTCATCCAGCACTGAATGTATGCATAAATAATACTGTTAGAAAAACTTGTAGCAACTGCCCAAAGTCTGGATTTGTATATAAATGCAAATTTATACAACTCTCGTTCCTTTGAGTTAAGGCAAGGTGGGAAAGAAAGCGGTGAAGAAGGATCCAGGAATAAGTGATTACCTCTAGGGTGTCTCTAAAGGAGTGATCTGATGAAGATCCTTCAGACCAGACATCTGACCCTTCTGCTTTCCAGACTACTGAATTCAGTGACAGGCACTGCCAGAGCACCCCTTGCACAGGGTCTTATAGGCGCAGGATGCTGTGATGGATGAGGGCACTCATGTCAGCAATGTGCTTGAGGATGTCCAGGGAGCAGTCATTGTGACAGGAGAGGAATGAATGGTAGCACATGCCCTGTTTGCAGCTGCTGTATAAACAGAGAAAGTACAGCATCAGGACTGAATTTTTAAGCCCAGATTGTGTAAGAGATGGCTTCCTTCCTCTCACTGTATACAGTCTTCCTTTTTCTCAGTCAGTGGGAAAGACAAAGTAGCTTACCTGGGGCATGCTGTGTGCAGGTCTGCATGCTCCTTGAAGCTGCTAAATAATCCAGGGCTATCCATGTTGTGTCCTCTCTTTCATGATTCTTCACAAGATGAGCAGGACAGTGGCCTTGTGCTGCTGCTACTCAAGCTGTGGGATTCCAGGAAAGGGTCTCTACATCCCTGCTTGAATGTGGAATTACTTTCTCTTGTCATCTGTTCTTCACTTCTGTCTTTTCTCAAGAGATTACGAAGGATGACATAGGGCTGATTTTTACAGAAAGGGTAAAAAAAGAGGTAATCCGTAACTAGCAATCTGTTTTGTAAAAAGTTACAGAATTTAATATTTCTCGTATTGAAGATAATATGTTTTAAAAAATACAAGTCAACTCATACAATGAAGTGTAGCATATAGTTACAAAATCTGCCTTACATTACAACTTTTCTATTGTATATTTCTCTATGAATATTGTCACACAGGTTTGTTATGTGCTTTTATGTAGAAGTAATTTTTATCCTAATGTTAAGAAAGGTCTTAATATTACTTAATTTCAATGATTTCACAAATATTTTTAGCTTTTAAGTAGTTATTGATCATAACTAAGATGAATTGTCAACTAGCTTAATCTGCATCTTAATGAATATACCATCTTTTTTCTGTGATAATGGGAAACAAGTTATCCAATAATAGCTGTATTGTTGTGGGGTTTTTTTAGGTTTGGTGGGTTTAGATTTTTTTCAGTTATTGTGTTTTCCCCCCTTCATTTTAACCCATTAGTTGAATAAGAACAGAACTTGCTCATAACAGACCTCCAGAGCTTGTTAAGAAACTGCAAAGCAACAAGAGAAAAAACTATGCAATGAAAGGCTGTCTTGTACAATTAATAACATCAATTGTATGAGAAAACAAATAAAATTCTTTCCTCCATTATTACCAGAATCAGAGAAACGGTATGCATGAAATGGCCTTTCTCCCTCTGCTGCATGTATTCTTGAACATCAAGCAAAGATAAACTGAGCTCAGGAGCTGTGTTAGGTAGAGAAGTCTGTCAGTGCTGAAACTCAGTAATCTTCTGTCACTCTCTGAGCAGAGAAGATATTGAGACTGTAATGGTGGCTTAATGGAAGGATATGGCTCACCTCAGTTTCTGATGGACAGTCTCCAGTGGTCCTTCATCACTTACTTGACATGTTTTGACAAATTTGACTTCAGAATGTAGTTCTAGCATGGAAAGGCAGTTTTGTAGAAGTAGCAGCATAATGTTCCACATTTATTGTCTTTGAATTGGTTCCAAATTGGAAACGCTCATTTTAGCTTTTAACCAAGACTTTTTTTCAGTTTTGAGTCCTTCAAACTGAATCTGATCTCAAAAGTCAAGATAGATGACATTACTTTTTTCCTGTTATCCCCTACCCAAATATTATAACTTTTGTTCCAACTATTCCTTTATCTTAATAAAATATTATTTACACAACCACTAGGTCACTCAGTGAAAATAGGGCAAATAATCTGTGATTTGTAATAAGAAGTCACTTGTCAGCTGTTTCAGAGGGGTTAGTTTTCGAGGGCCAGTATAAATGAAAGGTGTTAGATATTTTCTTCACTGAAAGTAGTAAAATTGACTTTATATGCACATGGGGAGAAGACATGTTATTTTGTACTGTTCTGACTAGAACTGCTCCTTAAAACACACGCTGAGAAAAACTAATTTTTGAGAAGTCCTGTGGTTATTTTGCACATGCAATAGGATTTCTTTAATGGGAATTTTCTGTTCTGAGAAACTGGAATTGGAATTAATCAGGAATGGTAATGCTTGCAATTTGATTTTAGGCTGAAGTTTCCCAGAGATTTACCTGTTGAAACAAAAAACTCCTTCAAGGTAGTGATGAATGTCTTAAAAAAAATATAAAACTCATCAACTAGCACAGAAAAGATGTAGCATATGTACACCCAATTTTGCTACAGGCCAGGGTTAGAGAACAAGTCACATTTTTGCTTTAAACAGAATGATTCCATCAATATACTGTTAATATGGGGACCTGTTTCATGACCTTTAATGTTTAGGACTAACACTACCATTCCTGAGCACAGCAGAGGTGGACAGGATTTGCTGAGAAAATGAAGGTCCCAAGTAAAGATAAACTGTGGCTGAAACAGCTGTTGCTACAGAGCCCTGGACTGGAGCCATGCTTATTTTGTTGATGCAAGTTGCCAAAAGATACCAAAAAAAGTTCTGACATTCTATTTTGCTAGAGTGCAATTAGTAACCGAGAAAGTGGAAAGCTATGAACAGAGAAAAATCAGATCTGTTAGGTATTACATTACAGAAAACACTTAAAAACTTCTGTATCACCAACAGATGCTGTGTTTTCTGTGTGCTGGTCCTTTTCATGTGCTTTCCTAGCCTTAAGATTTCAGTAGATTTCTGAAATAAAGAAAATCTTTTGTGTTCTTTCCAAGCTCCAGAAAAGTCTTATCAGTTCCTTTGCCTTAGTTAGTGTTTGCTGCCAATGCCAGAAGGCTCATCAGGCATGTCCCACACTTACTGGGCAGCTTCTCTGTGTTCAAGCTCCTTGCTTTTGTCCTGGAGCTTTTGCACAGTCAGAACTGTATAAAGAGTAGTCTGCCTTCCCGGCTTCCAGGTCATACTCTTTTTAATAGTATTCTCACAATGTAGTTCACTAATAGCTTAAAAATAGCATAGAGTACATGGAAGCAATAGGGACAGCTAGGACATTTTTCCCATGATAATAAGACAAAATAACACCTGACAGAATGTTCTCTTCTGAGATGAATACTTTGAATGTAAAACTCAGAACCAGTCCTAAGTTAACACTGGCTGCATTTGTACATCTCTACAACTGTCTTTTCCTTTCTGGACTTCATGCCTTAGTATATCCAATTAAGTATTAAGTAAAAAGGAATATGTATGAATGCCTAATGCTTCAAGACACCTATCACCACTAAAACAAAAAAAAAAAATGTATTTATGCTTTTTGACATCAATTATTCTAATGTGAATCGGTATACTGGTTATTATGTAAATTATATGCAATTTGCCATGATTGCTATGAAAATGAAAGGTAAGAGCACATTACCATTCTATTACTTACATGTTAGGTGATAAAGTTAATCTTGAAAGGTATGGAATTATTTGCATTAAAATGTATAAGGAAAGAGTTCCAAGCTGGGACCTTTAGAAAAGTATATGTATTAATATTTTATTTGTTTTTATTATTATAGCCCATTTGATTTACTTTCAAATTACTTCCACAATACATGGTCAATGGGAATACGTACTATCTACTGCAGAATAACCTGTATCTTTTATGAAGTGGTTGTCAATATTTGATAAGGCTCAGCCATGAAGTTCAAATCTTCAGCTGCTTCTAAACTTTTTTAAACTTTAAATTCATATTTTTGGTGAGGGAGATGACAGTTGTGTTTCAAAATAAGAGACTGTTCTTTACCTCAGTGCTCAAAGACTTAAAAATCTGGTGTTTCAAACTCCACTTTGCAAGCTACAGTTAAATGCATCATGTGGATTGTGAGATTTTACTTTTATGATAGGTATATTTGCAAGAGATAAGTAAAATGCCTGGAGTACTACAATAAAGCATTTGTGCCACAACCAAGAACATAAAATACCTACTGACTTGCAAACCATCATAATCATTAGTCAATGCTAGGTTTTATATTTTAGAGAACTAAGACTATTTTACTTTCTCTGCAAAAATAGGCATTAAAAATTAAAAGAGGTCCTTTCAAGACTCTCTTTGAAAAGCAGGTAAGTGAGAAGGTTTCATAGGTTTGGGTTTTTTTAAATGCAAAGTGGAGATGACATTGTCTCCCTATTTCTAGTTCAAAGACCTTTTGTTTGTAGGATGAATGGTATTGTAAATGTAATGTACAACAAGATGCTTTCTAAATTACTTTATTCTGGATGTAATAATGCAAGCAAACAAAATAGTAAACATAGAATCCTAATTAATATTGCACTGCATCTCCCCACACTAAACCCTGTTATTGCCTCTTGTTATATTATTTACTAATAATTTATTCAAGGGTAGTAATAGGGGCATAATTGAGTCTTTGCTCATCTGACATAAATGAAATTGGTGCTCATTTTGTTTTCCAAACACTGTCATCACTACTTGCTGCACTATCATCACTACTTGATTCTGATTTTATTCTACTTTTGTCCAACTTAGGTCTGGTTAACACCTGAGCATTTTACTTAGTAAAGTAAAAACATTTTCTTAAATCGGTTTTGCTGGATAATGACTGCAGCCTGTGTCTTTTTTACTAGTAGCATTTATTCAAGATTTACAGAATTGTAATAAAATACAGTGTGAAAAGTGAAGCAAATGAATATTTTCATGAGATTAAGCTAGAAAAGAACATGAGTGGTTTTTCCACGTTACCTATACTCGTTCTGTCATGCTGGGCAGATGCACGTCTAACACGAGCACTCAGAAACTGCCAGCAATAGAAAGTTCACAGGATTGATTCCTTGGTGAATCAATCTTCTGAGCAGAAAATCTTTCTGAGAAACTAACCTAAATATCTCTCGTCACCAATTACTTCTTGTCCTTTTCTCATGGATATGGAGAACAAACTACTTCTTAGTTTCCACGGCGTCTCACAAATTTGATGAATGTCATTCTACAACCCCTCACTTTTCTGTTGTAGAATAAATAGGAGAAGTTCTTTAAACTTTCCTTAGAACTTGCATTTTTAGACTAATGCTCTTGATCTGCCTTGGATCTCCTTTCAAATTACTGCATGCCTGTCTGGAAGATTGGCCCAAGATCAGATGCCCAAGATTGGATGTAAGATTTTAGCTGCAGTCCTACCAATGCTGAACAAAGAGAAAGTTTATCTTCTTTGTCATCTGCATAAACTGTACTTTTGTTTGTGTGCCCCAGATTGTTTTTTACTCTTTCTGCAATAACACTATGTTGATACTAATTTTCACAGAGTAACTGAATACCTTTCTGCAAAACGACGACTTCATTTATTTTGTAAATTAATGCGGTTGATTATTTCTTCTAGGCATGGAACCTGGCAGCTGTCCTTACACTTAGTTTCCATAACCTTTCTTCAGATCGCTGCTCAAACAGTTAATCCTGTTGTCCATCAGCTTTCTTTGTGTGGTACACTGGCAAGGTATCACAGAAAGCAGGCAGATCCTCTCATTCCTTCAGTGAATGATGGATTCCCCTTCCAACAGGCAGGCAAGTACACTCAAAGAAGCCTAATTAAGACTACTGCTGGCAGAAGGTGAAGGGGAGAATGTTTCCTCTTTCCATTAAAGATTGCATATCCATTGACACAGTAAATCAGAAAAAGCAATAAAAATTGTTTTCCCTATGCAGATCCTCTTTATTCCTAAAGAGTACTCTACTGTAGAGGTGGGAAAATAGAAATTAATAAATAGAGGAAAACCGCCTTCAGGAGTCTGCTGTCCTTCAAATGACACCAAAATGAGAAGCTAGAAATCTTGTGCAAGCAATTCCACCTCAAAATGAATTCCACCTCAGAATGATGTGTTGCTCTCAGAGAGACTATCTGAAAAAAAATTTTGTCCTTTAATTCATTTCCAGACTACAGCAAGTCAGATGTGCAGATAGGAGTGGGGTGATTCTGGCAGGGCACTTTGTTTTCATTCTGTTCCCATTAACTCAGGAGGCGAAATCCCAGCCTGCTGGAAGCCAAGAGAGATTTGCAATAGATTTCAACAGAACCGAATAGCCTGAGATGTGTTGCTGGCAGCCCTGCACCCTGCTGACATCCCCCACAAACTGTCCCTTCCCATACATTGCAGCAAAAGACACTATCAGTCCCATGGCACAAGCTTATCAAGGAAGAGTGTCCTGAGGTTTTTTTGATTATCACCACCTGAAGCTCAGGTCTATAACACTTAATTTGAGTAGTTATATTTTTAAAAGATATCATGTGCTATTATGTGTTACTTATTTTGATCAGTTAGTTACAAATGCTCAGACTGAAGCATAAATGAATCTACTGCCTCAGAATGTATAGGTTTATAGTCTCAGGTGTGTGAAAATCAGAATTGCGTTTTGCTTCTGGAAGCAAAGAGCCATTCAGGTGACTGTGAACTCCTGAGAAGGTTTAATATTCATTAGAGTTTTATAAGTCTTTGCAGAGCTGGGGCATGAACTGAAACCAAAGGAAAGGGGTAGTACAAGAATAAAGAGTGGGTGAGTGAAGAATTGATAAGATTCTATGGGTAACAAGTTAGGTATATGTCCTGAACTATAATGATCTGGTTTCAGCTCCTAATAACAGCATGCTGCTTTTCATTTTTGTGTCCCTTCCTGCAGATCTACTGCTGTAGCTCAGCAGTACAATCTACTCACCTGAATACACAAAGGTAATATCAGTGTCCAACCAGAGGAGTTAGGAAACACTCTGGCTTCATTTGTTGTCCTTTGTACATCTCTTCACAAACTACAAAGAGCTGATTTATACTATGTTTTTGACATTACTGTGCCTATATGTCCTATGGGTATCTTTTGGTCTTTCAGTGAGTACTGAAGATTATACCCATGATGGTCTTTTTTTGAAACTGGAGGAAAAAAGTAGTGAGCTGAAAAACTACCTGCAATGTGGTTTTGAATATGCTTAGAATATAGTTAATACTTTAAAAGTTTATAGAAAATAAACCTTGAACGTAGGCTTCAGTGAACTAAATGCTTCATACACAAGCACATATTGCAAGCAATTCAAAGGCTAATATACATTTACATAAAGACTGAAATAGTCTGAATTTCTACCAGTAATTTATGCAAAACAGAAAAGATAATTCTTCAAATAAATTGTAGCACATAACTCCTGTGGTTTCAGTAGAAGCTTGGCATTGAAAATATATTCAAGAATACTTGCATTTTTCAGTAGCAATAACTACTATACTAAAATATTTTAATGTTTCTTTTCCTCACATTTAATTGTGAGGTAAATTACTAAGAAAAAATAGGAGTCATGGTTGATATTTCTTTTTGTTCTATTAAAACATCCATCTGTCATGATATTCCACCTTTGCAGGTCCATGAAAAAAAAATGTGCACAAAATTCAGTTCTATTTGGAAGTTAAATGTATCTGAAGTTTGTTTTCTTATAATTTATTTTACACAGTTTGATGGCTTCATGTCAAATTAAGCCTATGAAAGTCTCTAATGCTGTGTAACATCTCAGGAGTAATGAACTGTATCCCAGTTCCTAATGTCGTCCTAACTGATTCTGAATGTTGACTCCTTTCTGGTAATTTTGAAATGTCTGTTTAGTAAAAGATTCATGGTATGGTGATATTCATCCTCAGAGAAAATGATATAAGTTAATAGAATTTATTGCGTATTGCGGTATGGCTTAGATTTCAGGGTATTTGCCTCATCTTCTATGTGATTTAAGATGTAGTGTTAGTGGACTTGCTAGTTTGCAGGACAGGATGATGTTATTAAAAGAATAACAGATGACATTTAGTACACATTCTAATTTTGTTAGTCCTGTATTCTGTCACAGCAAGAATAGAAAACTGCCTTTATGCTAATGTTGCTCTGTATGAACTAAACTTTAATTGCTGCATTATTCAAAATAGAATTCTGTCAATTAATTTGACAAAGTAAAGAAAAATACTGGGATTATTAATGTTTCTCACACAGACTTCTTGTTACTGATGATACAGTTAAATAACACTTAAGCCACTATAAAACTGAGTTTAACATAGATAATAATTTATTCAATATCAGCATCAAAATAAACGACCTGTACTTATCTTTCCACAAAGAAATATACTTGCTTAAGGGACCTGTATTGAATAAAACCGCATATGCAGTTACATTATGTTTACTAAGAAATTACATTTACAATCTAAAGACTCCCACCCAAAATGCAACTCCTTACAAGCCCCCCTGAAATTAGGATTTTTATCTATATTGTGTTGCAAGAGAGAATTCACGGTGATTTCTCTCTGTTATTCACTAGATTTTTCTTCTTTTCAGTTCAGAACTCTCCCATCACATTTTTTCACACCCCCACCAGACTGCTATGAGATTTTTACATTATTTTTGCCACTTAGAGTGCTCTTGGACTGCATTTGTGCTTCCTAGAGCATGGATAAATTACATCCTTTCCAGAAGTACTTTGTTTCAGGTTTCATTGTGTTTACAAGCCCATTCAGCAAAGTGCTGGATTTCATCATCAGGCAGGGCTGTTTTTCTTCTCTCTGTGTGTAAAGTCCTGCAAGCTCTCTAGTGAGATATGACGGAAAAAAAATGACAAGTTAAGTTGTAAGTTCCTAAAACTGAATGCTTTGCAGGGTTTTTAAAAAATACTGGCTAAATACTAACCTATTAAGGAAAATGTTTTGAAAGTTTGTTAAAATAATCTACCATCCTTTGGGACTGGAAGTGGCAAATGTGTCTGTCTTGAAATCTCATGTGTATTATCTGAGACAGAGCAGATCATTGAACTACACCTTGGAATAAGTTAAACTGGGTGAAATAAATAGAAAGGCTAATTATCGCCCATGTGCTGGAAAAAAAACAAACCATGGTACAGGTGGAACAAATAGCAGTTGATGCCTTTTCCTGCATGCTGCAATCAAAGCATTTCTGTACAGGAACTGATTAACGTGAGGATCTTTTTCTTGGAGTTACTGGAAATGAACTGTTCATTTAAAAGCCTTCAACACATTAAGTGCATCAAGAAAACTACATGTTGAGTATATTCAGAAAAGTTTAGGTAATCTAACCCGCAAATGGTAAGAGTCAGACTGCTGCACCTTTCAATAAGGCTGTTCCAGCATCTTGTGCTTCCCTATCAGTTGTTTTACACTATAAAAACCAACCAACCAGTCAAACAAAAATCATAGCCCAAAAGACAGTGTGGCCTGGGAACAGAGATCAAAACCTGACTCTTATACTTGCCTGGAGAGCAGCCAAGTTGTTGACTTCTCTGTCCTCTATGAATGTCAATCATTTTCCATGTTGTGGTAGATAAGATAAAACAGAAAAGAGACACAAACATTCACACTTCAGTATATAATCAAACTCCTTAAATGAAAAAAATTATGGGAAAACAGTGAAACAGTGTCTAGTGAAGAGCTTATGGGATCATAAAGTTCTTTGGAAACATATGCCAGTAAGTGCTAACAAAGACATGATACTAAGCTGAATAGACCACTGAGTTAATCAAGCACGAACATTTTTGGAACACTATATTTCACTGTATTTTTTGATAATGCTGGTGCTCAAGAAAGAATTACAATAGAATTACAGTTGAGGGGCGGTGATAATAAGATGGTTTAGTTGTACTTCTGGTATGTTATGTGTATTCTCAAGCCTATGGGTAGCATTAGACTGATTTTAAAAATTAGGCTAAACTAGGGCTTTCACGTCCTCATTTGGATGGTCACATCAAGGAGAATAGTAACAGAAAAGAGGAGTGCTTCAGGTAATGTATATGCCAAATGTAATAGAAAGAATAAATTATTCCAAAGCTTCTATTTGCTGGAAAAACCAAGCATTGTAGGACATTCTCCTGATACTAGTGCAATTTTTCCGATTTATGATAGCCTGAAACAGAGACTGAAGCGTACCTGCGTGTCATCTTCATAAGACATAATTTTGTGATATTGTGATGAATACTGCTGGAATGGAGAATAAAAAACTTAATTCAGAAATCCCTTGTCATTATTTTTCATTAGCTGCATTTCTATATAAAATCATTAAAATGGTTCATCACTGGGAAACGGGGACTCTTTTGTTGAAACAGAATATTGTAATAATAAAAGGCATATCAATTGTGTTAGAAGTTAAGAACCAATTTGCCAGATGTCTGCGATGATAACACTTCATGAGCGGGGTTTTCATCTCAGAGGTGTGACACCAATATTAGTATTAATATCAGCTTTAGAATGACAGGTAATTTGTATCTATTAGTCAAAAAGAAGCTATGTATTTTTGGAATTATTATTATCAGGCACAACTTTACTTCTAAATTACATTGTTTGATTTAAAATTATAGAGAATTTTTGAGGAACATAATTGAGTAGATATTTACTTTGATTTATAGGAGGCTCCTGTACCGGTAAAACTTAAAGGTTTCATTCAGATTTTATTATGCAAGGCCTCAGAAGCACTAAGAGCATAATAGATATAGGTTGCCACAGAAGTATGTCAGCTCAGGGATATGGTCTGCAAAATACACAACCAAATCTAAAAAGAGGTAAATGAAATGATTCTCATAACATTCTCCAAAGAGCCTGCATCCCAGATTGTAACAAATGTAATATAAGAGAGAAAAAAAAGATATATGGCTGTAATAAAGAGAGTTGTTATTCAACATGACAAATATTGGAAGTGTTTCAGAAACAATGCAAGATATCAGGCAAAGCCAGTGAAGAATTAAGCTAAGTCATGGTGAGATGGCAGAAGATGCTGGTCATGTAGGTGGGATCATGGGATAGCCCAGAACAAAGTAGCTGGGATGCTATGCTTTCCAGAAGCCTCAATATTTGTATGTTAAAACATGCTACTGAATCTCAAAGGAAGAATATTTAGTTTATAGAAAACAGATCGAAAGAGAATGGAAATGTTGAAGTCTTACGTCACTCCGGAGTGATGCTTTTTTAAGGAAACAGTACTGAGATGAAACATGGGGCGTTTCATTTGGCCATCTTCAGTGAAATGAAACAAAGAGAAAATAAAGACTTCTGAATGATTATAACCAGAGTGTATGGGAGAAATTATTTGCAACCTTCCCCTTCTCGTTATAGGTTCCCATGCATCAGAGGGGATGATTTAACTTCAAAACATGTTTCCTATGATTCATCTTCATGTTGAGACCAGCTTGTTCAGTATCAGGCTCTCCCTGGCTCTTGCACTATAGCTGTATTCAGCCTTTGATGTCAGTATGAGCCAAGAAATTCAACTAAAAGAAGGAAAATGCAATTATGCACCTTAAATTTTGTAGTGCATATGTCTGAGGACAGCCAAGGAAAGCAAAATGAAATTGATAATTCCTGCTCTGCTGGATGAATGACAGAATATAGATGGGTAATGGGTACTTCCTTTACAAAAAGGTGCCAAAGTGGTGTGCTGAAGCAGATCATATGTCATAGGTGATGTTACTCTTCTCCCATTTAATGTGAGATAGAATATACTTAATTGGTTCATCTCTGAAGCAACACAGCTTGTGTTGCATCATAAATAAACCATATTACCAAGAAATAACTGCAAAACAGTGCTTGGAGACTTCTGGCCTGAGGAATTAGAGTGGTTAAAATCTCAAGAGGAAGATTTGGAAGCACATCTGTAGAGTTGGTCAAAAAACTGCTTAGATGCTAGTCAAGATTTCTGTCACAGACTACAGAAAACAAGGTCTGAAATACAAAAAAGAGACTAACCCTATAACTTGGGAACTAAGATTGTGAGGGGACAGACAAAGGTATGGTTATAGAACATGTTTTTACGTGTCACAGTGAGTCAAAGCTCAACCCAGTCCCTTCACTCAGTACAAATGGATGTTCAGAGATGTTTTCTTACCCTTGGTCAGAAAATGTTGATGTGCAAGAATGAATAGCGAATTAACATCAAATTTCTTGTGAAACAGAAAATCTGTGACAGAAATTTTTCAGTCATTGGCTGAGCCTTGTGGTGAAGAGATCCCAAAGATCAGATTGGTGCTCAAAGGAAACCTTTTTTTCCGTCAGAAGATGTGAAAGCAAAAATGATAGAGAACCTCAACAGCATCTTAGAAATGATTTGTGGAATTGCTTTGAATGTTGGTAGCATCATATGCAGCTGTGTATCAACTCAGAAGGGAACTATTTGAAGGTGATCATAGTTGATATTCTTAATTTGGTAAATAAAAAGTTGCAGGTAAAGGCTTTGGTTTTTTCTCTTTTCCTGTCAGACCTTGTATGTTATCATCACTAGCTATATGATAGTAAGGCAGAACAGATATAAATTCATAGCAATTCTCTCAATGGTTTTCACCCTTCCCGTTATTTTTTTCCTTTGCAGTTCTCTGAACATCTCCTTTCTGTGTGATATTTAACACAGAACTACTGAGGCTTGAAGCTATCTTCTTCTCTGCAGTTCTTGTAGGCTGAAGAAGCCTGAAGGTTTTCTGTCCCCCAAGAGGATTATGAAAGCCTGAGGTAGTTCTATGGATGCCTGCTTATTGCACAGGCCAGTCTTTTCCCTCCATGTAGCCTAGAGGGAAGCTGCATGCACCTTGATGTCCTACACATAAAGAAGGAGGGTTCATGCTCTTCATCCATTGCTGGAAATCAATTTAGCATACACTGTGGGGCAAAGGAACAAGAGCTCTTGAGGCAAAACCCAGCCAACCAAACAAAAAAACCCTAACCAGACATAAAAATTGGTCCTTTTCTCAGAGATAGATAAAGATTTTTTTTTTTTTCCCCCTGTGAGATGCTTCTGTCTTTAATCCTTAGTTCTTGGGATGCTGGGTTGTGGGTTTTTTTCCCCTATTTCTCTCCCATGCCAAACAGATGTACCTTTTTAGTTGCAGATTAAATTGGTTGTATGTTTCTTGGCCTACCCTGCTCCCACTGTTGTTATAATGGTCCATTGGTGAATAAGTTTCATTCCAATTTATTTGCTAGATGCATCATACTCTGAGGAAACAATCCTGAGATTTCATCCTCTTTGTAAAATCAGTGGATTGACTTCAGATGACAGCTTTTAGGTGAACTGATTGCCTGCAAGTGAAATGAGGAAAAGGGTCTAGTTTCCTGCTCCTTGTCTCCTTTTTAAGTATTTCCCTGTTTGCTGATATTGCTGAGTTAGAAGCAACATGTCAGGTAGTTGAGAAGGTCTAAATAACTATCTGTCACCAGAGGAAAGCATATGCTCTTGATTCACGGAGGGTAGCACTCATAAACTCAATCTCCAACAAAGAGTACAATTCTGAAGTGATCTTCAGAAGGGAGAGCAGAAGGAAACAACATATTAAAAGAAAGAGGGCTTGGTTTGGAGGGCTTTGTTCTGTTAGGAGACATTCACACACTAACGCACTTGACTTTGCATTTGACATACAATCTGATCATTTTAATGGAGTAATGCAATAGATGAGGCTGGATGGGACCCCTCTGCCCAAAGATTAATCATTTACAGAAGTTGGCTCAGGACTGTGTTTTGTCAGTGCTTGAATTACTACAAGGATGGAGAATCCACAATCTCCCTGGTCTATTTGTGCCAGTGTTCAACCACCATATGAGTGAAGAATTTCTTCTTATGTTTAAACATAACTTTCTGTATTTCAGCTTGTGCCCATTGCCTCTTCTCCTGTTACTGGGCACCACTGTAATGAGTCTGGCTCTGACCTGTTTACTCAGTTTCATCAGGAATTTATACACATTGACCAGATTCTGCTGAGCCTTCTCTTTACCAGGCTGAACAGTTCTTGCTCTTCCAGCCTTTTTTCATAGAAGAGATGCACCAGTCCCTTAATTATCTCAGGGACCCTTCACTGGTCTCCCTCCAGTAGTTTCATATTTCTCTTGTTTTGGCAAGCCAAGGACTGGACCCTGCATTCCAGATGGCGTGTCTCACCAGGGCTGAGTGGAGGGGAAGGACCACATCCCTCTTCCTGCTGATAATATTCCTCCTAATGTAGTTCAGGAGGCTGTTGGCTTTCTTGCAATCAAGGCACGTTGCTGGCTCATGGTCAACCTATGGCCACCAAGAATCCCAGAGCTTTTTCTTCAAAGTTGCTTTTAATCCTTCCTGACCCCAGTCTGTTCTGATACCTGGGGTTATTCCTTCCCGGGGGGGGACTTACTTTGCACTTCTCCTTGATGAACTTAATGAGATTCCTGTCAAACCACTTCTTCAGCCTGTCAAAGTTCCTCTGGATGGCAGCACAACCTTCTTCTGTATCAACCACTCTTTCCAGTACTGTATTACCTGCAAACTTGCTGAAGGTATAACCTATCCCATTCTCCAGGTAATTAAGATCTTGATAAGGACTGGTCCCAGCATTAAATCCTGGGGTATGTTTTGTGTAAAGGAAACAAACTTAAAGATGTAGAATCTTCAGCTATGCTGGTTTATACATAGAAATTTGTCTCATAAAATACTGTAAGATTATGCAATATAATTATTCTATTCAATATAAAAAATTCCATGGCCAATACTCAGCCCTTTAACCCACTCAAAAATTCTGCAGATCTATTCTTTGGTGGAATGTCTGAACTTTTTCTTGGAGAAAGAATGAAGGGGGGGATGGGCAAAAGATAGATTTTTTTTTTTTTTACAGCTATACATTTATTTTATACAGAATTTTATCCAAAGTTTTTTTGGAATTTTTTGTGTCAGTTCAAAGCAAGGAGCTACAGATATAGAAACAAATAAATTTCAATCATTGAGTCAAGGTCACAGTCCGAACATGTTTTGGTGTTGGTTTTTTTTCTAATATTTGCATGATGAGTTTTATTAGAGGCTAGAAGAAAAAGAAATGTTAAAAAACCTCGAAATTTGTTGTAAAATGGAATTTTCATACTCTGGTCTGTTCCATGCTAAGAAAATACCTCCTTGATTGCAAATTACTAATATGTAATTGTGGGCAATGCTGTACTCAAAAGATGTCTATATGTAGGCTCCCAATAAGGTACTGAGATTAAAAGAGAAAAGTAATGATGCAAACAAAACAGAGTATCCAAAATTTCACAGTCGATTGAAAGTGTCATTTTAGGTTAATCCTATTTCATGACAATCATCATCTCTTTAATCAAAAGTGACCACTGCAACAAGCCAAGTTTCATTTTTATTGCTCTATCTCAATACCTTGGAAAAATATTAATACAAACAATTTTAAGACAGAACTACCCATACAAACACTAGCTTGTTTATGCTCTGATGAAAGGTTATTATTAAACCACAATTTACAGTAATCACCTTTTGCACTTAGTGCCAATCTTTGCTAGGTACTTGAAACAAATTCTAGAAGCTAATGCTCAGCAGTTTCCACAGATGATGATTTTAACATAAATGAATAGGTTAAAAGAAATTGTTTGAATTGGGGTGGTAACTGGTATGGCATCATTTTAAAAGTGGTGATTGATGAAGACTGTCATATGTAAGCTGTGTAGTGTGCTCCATGTGTTTTGGATATGCCAAAACACATTAGATGTCTGGCAAGACTAAGTTTTGATATCACTACATCCAATTTTAGTATTATAGAATCAGTCAGGAAGCTGTAACCAAAAATTTCAAAACTAAGGATTAAATATATAATTTCCAGGAAATGTGTTAAATTTTTGGCTATGGACATTTTTACTTTGCCTTAAAATAGTCACAATACATCCAATAGTAGAGCTGTTTCTCTCTGTCAATAGGCTTTCTCATGGGTTTAGCAAACAACCTAGAAGTTGGTCCGGTCTGACCCTTACACATCCTGAAGGTAGTAGAGTGCAATCATTCCAAATATATTAGCTTTTAGACCCAGTTTTGTAACAATTTTATGTGTATTATGTATTTTAAGTGTATTATAGAATCATAGAATCACCAGGTTGGAAGAGAACCACTGGACCATTGGGTCCACCCATTCCTATCAATCACTAAATCATGCCCCTTAGCACCTCATCCACCTGTGTCTTAAACACCTCCAGGGTAGGTGACTCAACTACCTCCCTGGGCAGCCTGTTCCAGTGCCCAATGACCCTTTCTGTGATTTTTTTTCCTAATGTCCAGCCTAAACCTCCCCTGGCAGAGCTTGAATTAGTAGCTTTCACTGTCAGAAATATTAATTCAGTTCAGCTGTATGTTTGTCAAAAGCATGATATTTTGAAACATATTTGCAGAGATAAGAGTCAATATTTTCCTCCTAGTGGCATCTATTCTATCCATGTGAGGAAACGAGAGTGTAACATTTCACAGCTGAAAGAAAAGCAATGCCACCTAATAGAAAATAAGCAACTTAATGTGCCGTGTAGTACAATTTTCATGGTTAAGTGTGAAACATTGCATGATCTAAGAGAATGTGGAGAAAGTGTGAAATGTAAAAATGAATGGGAACCAAGACTTTCTAAGACAAAACCTTCTACCTGTATCACTAAATTCATAATTAAAAATTAAAATCAGAGTCACTCTATAGGTATTATGAACTTTTTCTTTCCTTGAGAAAATGTCAAGCATTTTATTTAACAATCTTTGAAGACTTCACAGAATTACTGCTCACCTTGGACAGAAAAGTATTCATGGATGAAGAACAGGCCCTAAACCCAGAAATAACTGGAGACAGTTAGATGTGAATCCATCTACAAAAATGTTCTACTGTATTTAATGATGAGGCACATTTTATATTTAAAAAAAAATGCTATCTATGTGTCAGTTGCTAAAGAATATTCAGGATCAACTTTTTAACAACTTTTGTTGTGTTGATAGCTGTCTTCTATGATTTTGGTCAGAGATATAGACTTGTTTCATACCGATCCCCACATAACCTTTGAGGCTAAAAGCTTTTGGCTACTGCTTACCTGCAATAAACCCTGGGGAAGGACACAACACTTCAGGTACACTGTCTCAGCTGAAGAGAATTTTTTGTCCCAAACACAAAAATTTCAAAGACCGAAATAGGATGAAAACATGGGACTCCCCAAGACATCCAGCAGAAGCTCTCTAACTTTGAAATTCAGATCACATAAAGTTCACTGTGTCTCAGGTACCTTAGAGAAATTGTCCATAATTTAACTTCCCTGTAATTTTTACAACTCAGCAGCTCCAGTTGTGCAAACAAGCTGTGTACAAATAAATCATCTGGTTGAGATCCTAGGAAGAGGAATGGAGAATGACAAGTAGGCTTGCAAGGCCAGAATTCACCAGTGATGAAGATGGTCCTCTTTGCCTAAAGACTCTCTGCTCTGTTAAAACTCAGTAATTATATAGTTGCTATTTGTTAGTGTAGAGTGAACAATTACAATTGGCTTATTGCAGTTTCCTCAGTTTCCTTCCTGAGTAATAATTTTGGCAGCTGTGTGGAGAAATGTTTTTGTTTCAGCAGATTTGAAAACACCATTCCAAAAGAAAGCATCTTGCATTTATTCTGGCAGTGACAGTAAGGAAAAGATGGCTTGCTTCTGAACAATTTACCAAACATAACACATTTGATTTGTCCCAACTATTTCTTTCTCCCTCTTCTCCTTTTTGTAATTGTAGCACTTCATCCCTGCATACTCCTCCACCTAATGTTGCTGGATGATCTTTGTCAGCAATGTTTTGTGAGATAAGATGAGCCTGTGTATGCTCAGATGTAGTTTTCTAAAAGTAATGTTCTACTTTTAGATATCTTACATTCATTGTTGAATTCATTCTTAGGCTGCTGCTTACAAATTCCTGGACCCCAAAATACTTAGGAATACATTTGCTTTTTTGCTCAGAAAAATTGTCCTTCATGGCACAGACTAGCTGTGTAAATTTAGGCATATGTGAAGTTATGTAAAGTGAAGCTTGGGCATATGTTTGCAGGACTGGAGCTCTGGTTTGTGCTAGGGGCATGACATGCATAAGATTCAAAATATGGACAGTTATAATTACACACAAATCTGGGGCTTATAGGAGTAAGAATATATTTTTATACTAGTCAAGTTTGTGAGACTTATCTTAGGTGTAATAAACTGCACTGGATAAAGCAGTGTCCATTCCGTTTTCTGTCCTAGGAAGAATAGTTTCCTAACTTGAAGTAAACTGTAGGTCATGCTCATTAAGAACAAAAATGGTATGTCCGTGCATATAAGTATATACCAATCATCTAAACTGAATATCAGTATGAAATTTCCTTTTTTCTTACAGAATAAAATCTAATTATTTTATTTTCTATTGCTTGTTGATATTTAATAAATACCAAAATCATAAGAAAATAAATTCTTCTTAAATTTGTGCAGGTATACTTTTATTTCTGTTAGTTCCATGGTGACAGACAGCAGTAAAAGAGACAGTAAGCAGAATATTTTGTGCTTTGGAGGCATCAGCAAGTCCTTCGGAAATCAGGTATTGAACACGGCTATGATAATTCTAAACCAGCCCTGGGACCCATCAAATCACATCAAACTCAGCTATATATAAAAAGCCTAAAGGTGTATGTGACATCTTCATTCTCTACAGCCTAAATCCTCACACGTATCAGTCTATCAAAGGAGGGAACAATTGGGGATTATCTTCTAATAGGTACATCTGCACCCATGGAATTGAGAATAAAGGGAATGGTTTACTTTTTATTTTGTGGGTTGTTTTGGGTTTGGGTTTTTTTTCCTGTTTTTCTTCCTCACTTAAACAGGTAGGTTTGGGAAGGGTTAGTTTATACCTAACTGGGTTTGTTTTTTTTCTTAGTTGGAAGGGGGGATGGAGAAAAATATTATACCCACCAATAGCCTGTCTGCAGCACAAAGCCTAACAGTTTAACCAGGGAAAATCATGTTCTTTCAAGCTCCAGCCTTCTGTTGATGTTTGGAACATGCAAGGTTTTAGATCAAGGACTTGTCAACGCCAGCAGCATGCTTCCAGAAAGATATTAGGAGCATATTCCTGTTCTTAAAAATGAATTTCTCTTGGCAAATACAGTTAGGGTGGGACTGGGCTCAAAACTGGAGTCTAGCCCAGTGTATTTGTAATTGAAAAACTGCACTTAGTGTCCTGTGGGTTTAAAGAGTGGAAGAGTTCAGCACTGCCTTCTTTTGATTTACAATCTACTTGGGAAAGCTGCAAAGATTAGAGAGAAACAATGAAATAAAACTAAGGCAATACAAACTTATGAGTGAAAAGAAAGAAAAATATAGACATAAGCACTATTAAAAGACAAAAATACTGTAGAGAGTAGAGAACTAAAAAAATGTGCATATCACAGCAACTTTGTTGTTCTTACCTCTCCTTTCTCCTTTTTGAAGATTTATTTTCTCACTACTGTGACCTTCTGTAGTGCTCTGCAGAACCTACAGATACCTCTTGTTCATAATATGGCTTGATTAGTAGAGAAATTCCAAGCTGGCATCAAAATTCCTCTGCATGTCAAAGCATCAGGCATAAGGTATTTGATATGGGTTGTGGTGGACTGGATCTCTGTGATGGGAGACAAATATTTTCCATGCAAGGTACCTTCCCAGCATCACTTTCCAGCAGTTAATGTATAATATGGCTATATGTTGTGTCTTACTGAATCAAGGTAAACAGGAATACAACATGCAGAAATCATAATTCTGCATTATACTGCTACAGTATAGATAAAATTACTACCAACTTGCATTCAAGCATGAAATGTAGATATGCCAAGTTGAGTTTAACTGTGAGAGACAAGGCAGGTATTCACCAGCTTCAGCAAATTTAATGCCTTGTCTATTTCTTCTCCTGAGGCCCAAGTAAAGGTACTAGAGTAGTTCTCTGAGCTTCCTAAAATTTATGGGATTAAAATGTGGTCTACGTTACTAATTCTTCTAAAACCATCTTCTAGTCCTGTTCAGTCTACTCTAGTTCCAAATATATTCAAGTTTTAAGTGTGAAAACAACAACTCAAATATATCCCATAAAATCATGAAAAAGTTAAATGGTTTTGGTCCAGTAGGATGCTCATTTGTTACTTAATCAGTACAGTTTGACTGAATCTAGCAGACTGATTCAGAGTTCCTTGACATGCATAAGCAAGGTCATTTCTTGCAATTACTCATGATTAAGTCATATCAGCAATGTTTCCTTGTCCTTAGAATTGCTTCCCTGCACTGATTTGATTGGCATTGACTTCTCACAGATTGCAGGTCTTGTTAGAAATGCTTGTGTTATATGATGGACACAAAAGAGCCCTTACTATGGGCTCTTCTGGTTTCTTTATCTTCTCCTGTTATCTTCTTGCAATGCATATTTCCTTAAGAAGAAAAACAATAGTGGAATATTTACTGGATTTAACCAGATCATCATAACAGTGTGCTTGAGCTGAACAACAGAAATTATCTTCTTATTTTCTTCTTCATTTATTTTTGTTTAGCATTTCTGTCACCTATACCTGCCCATCTGTTGCTGTTGGGTCAAAGTTACCACCAAAATCAATACTCTTAATACTTCATTGGACTTTAGGGAGTCAGTATTTCAATTTTGAGGTTAAATTCAAAATTTAACATTGCAAAGACCTTTAATTTATGAGTTAATTTGCTCACAGAAGTAATCCCATTGAGTTTCAAAGAACAGAACTTAGTCACCTGAATTTATCCTCACGCATGAGTATTTGAAGACAATACGACTGAGTTTGTGTGCCGTTTCTGAACATGACTAGAATTTCTGTAAAGTGTCTAAGATATTGTTAGAGACCATACACAAATTCAGTAATAACAATAATCATAAAACATAGAGATTTGAGGAGTACAGAGTGGAGAAAATTGGGCTGGATAGTTGATAGTTTTCCTGTCTGTGCTAATGAAGCTTACTTACAGATTTTTAGAAGTGTATGAATATATCTGCCTATGACTTAAAATACCTTCTGCTCAGAAACTAAGGTACAAAAAGAAACCTCAAAAAATACCAAACTTTTGAAATTCACTCAGTGGTCAATTTTGTGTTTGCACATTTCTTTTTTTCCTTGTCCTTTATTAAGCACCTGACAACAAAAGCAAATGGTACCTCATGCTCCAGAGGGTGAAATCCATATACAGCACTCACTGTGAAATTTGACAAAGTGAGAAGGTGTGTGATGAGGGATTGCCATAGGGAAGGTCTACTTCTTTACTAGTCATTCTGTCCCTGCTCTGAAATACTTTCCTGTGTTACTGGGTACACACATAAAAACTGCAGCTACATAACATGCAGAATCTGAACTACTGAGCCTCTGGATTAGTAGCACACCAATCAACAACCTGGTTACTGATTTTCAATGTTTTAAACAAACCAAAGGGGAATTCTAGTATACTTATTTCAATAAAAGGTCAGATCCTCAATCAATGCATGGGTTTTATGGAGCTGTTCTGGAATACATTATCTGAGTGTTTAGACCATTATTCCTAGAATATTAGAGTAGAGCTTGAGCTAGTGTTAATCAGTAAAACTGTATTGACTTCAGCATAACCACTGTAGTTTTCATTGGCTGAGAATATTGGGTTTTATGTAAATACAGAACACTTGATTTATTTCTGCATTGTACCAATTTTCCACATGGAATTAAATTGTTTTAAATTAAAACTGCTCTGTTACAAAGGTAGAGCAACAGAGAGTGACGAATCAGACCCCAAACACCTGTGGGGGTTTTGATCTGCTTGTCAGAGAAAGCCTTTTCTTATATGAGTGCTTACTATAGCATGCTCCTTATGGCTATGCTGAGAGTGAAATTTTGTGACATCAGTGCCTTAATATGCCAGAACACAGCTACTATGCTGGTGGGATTCATTCTGAAAACATCAAGTGCGGGAATCCCCATCAGCACCCACACTGCAAGCTGCTGTCACGGGTCACGCTTACTTCCAGGAGTTCCCTTAAGGATGCCTCTTATTTGCAAACCTTACCACAGTACTTACCTTTCATCTTCCTTGTTGGTTCTTTGTGCAGTTCTTGTATATACCCACCATACAACTCCATAAAAAAGCATGTGCCACCTGTATTTGTTGCTCTTATAACTTTCTCCAAAGCTTAGTTAAGCTGAAAGCCCCAGATGTCTCAGCTCTCTACTGGCCACATTCTAGGTTCCTGCATCTACACCTCTGAAAGCTACAGCAATATGGATGCACATAATTTCCTTCCCTGCTGGGATCATGGGGTCATTCCAATTCACCTGGCAACTATTTACAAGAAGTGAAAGGCTACTTTCAGCAGTTTGTATCAGTCTGCCAGGGAGACTTTACCTTGGTCCAAAGGTTGATAGTGCTGTCTCTCTGGAGCATGGAAAAAATGGTTACTACAGATCATACACAGCAGACTGGAATCCACAAATCAATGATTGCTGTAACTGCCTTTTTTTTGCATCTTAACAACATTTATACTACCTCATATATCCTTTGGAAATAGTGGCATCTTCCTACTTCTAAGCACAAGCAATACAACACTGATCAATGAGCAGAGTGATCTCCATTCCTGTTNACTGGCCTCCAGCTGGATTTAACTCCATTTACCACCACTCTCTGGGCCCGGTCAGCCAACCAGTTCTCCACCCAGGAGAGTGTGTGTCTGTCCAGGCCGGAGGCTGACAGTTTCTGTAGCAGAATGCTGTGAGAAACTGTGTCAAAGGCTTTGCTGAAGTCCATAAAAAAGCATGTGCCACCTGTCTTTGTTGCTCTTATAACTTTCTCCAAAGCTTAGTTAAGCTGAAAGCCCCAGATGTCTCAGCTCTCTACTGGCCACATTCTAGGTTCCTGCATCTACACCTCTGAAAGCTACAGCAATATGGATGCACATAATTTCCTTCCCTGCTGGGATCATGGGGTCATTCCAATTCACCTGGCAACTATTTACAAGAAGTGAAAGGCTACTTTCAGCAGTTTGCATCAGTCTGCCAGGGAGACTTTACCTTGGTCCAAAGGTTGATAGTGCTGTCTCTCTGGAGCATGGAAAAAATGGTTACTACAGATCATACACAGCAGACTGGAATCCACAAATCAATGATTGCTGTAACTGCCTTTTTTTTGCATCTTAACAACATTTATACTACCTCATATATCCTTTGGAAATAGTGGCATCTTCCTACTTCTAAGCACAAGCAATACATCACTGATCAATGAGCAGAGTGATCTCCATTCCTGTTCCAGAGGTACGGGAATTCCCAGCTGGATAGTTACAGGGTGGTCTCCTTTATATTTTTCAATATGTGCAAGAACAGCAATATTCTACAAAGCTGAGACACTGCAGAAGACTAGTAAACCTAGTAGACCCTTGATTAGGGTCTAATGTGTTTGGATATGACCCTGGTAGTACCAAGGTATTCATGAATGGGTCACTGGGGCATAGCGTTCCCTATGACACTTTGGAGTATGGGTTGCCTGAGCTTGGCTGCCCCAAGCAAGGTTGTTGCTGATGTTGTTCATCAACATTACCAGATGTAAACTGCAAGCAAGAACATTTCTGTTGCATCCCCAGTGGACTGCACTCAGAACAGGCAGGAGAACACTCCAAAGGAGGAACAGTGTTACCGAGACAGCATTTAGCACTAGAGGTACTCACAGAGGCACTGTGACAAGATGTGGGTGAAACCAATCTTCTTTCAGTGCAGAGCTTACTTTTCCCCTGCTGAGCCATTTCCCTCCTTATCCATTGTTCTTATCATGAGACAGGCTCAAAGGCCACAGCTGCATCTTCCCCTAGCCTTGCTGATCCAAAGCTGCCATTTGAAGCTGTGCTGCCACTGGCAACCAGAATCACAGTAGCTTTTGAGAAGCTTAAATTGATAACGATCAGAAACCTTGTTATGACAAGGAGTTACAAGGTGAGGTTTTTGTCACTCCCTGTGACCTATCTGTGTCTGTACAAAGAGAGCTGAACTGCAGTTCAGTTCAACCAAAACAGAGATATAGCTTAGACAGTAAACGCAGCCGGTGCATATTTATAGATGGTAGGCTTTTTTTTTTAAATTGTTTTTTTTAGGTACATTTGATATATGGAAAAAGATGCTTGTATAGAGCATTTAGTGTTCGTCTTGTGACCTATGATATGTGTACCTTTAATCTGTATTCAAAATTCATGCTCCCTATTGATTAGGGGCTCCATCTGTCAGAAACTCAGCTCTGAAAATCCTACTGATTTCAAAGGGATTTGGCCAAGAAGAATGACAGCTTTAAAGCCCAATTTCCAGGAGTTGGTGAAAGTAAGATAAAGATGGATGTTGTGTGATTTCCAGTACAAAGGATGTGATTCTTATGGTTCTGCCTGGATAAAATAAAGGGTGAAATTAAACTGACCATGAGAATAAGGGGAATAATATCTGTAACTAAAGCAGAGAATCCTTTATAGTCACCTGTTATGGTGTATGTACTTGGTCTAGTAACATACCTTTTCTGTGGTGTAAGAGCCTTAGGCTGAATACTTGATTTTTAACCCAAGATGACAGTTCAGGGAACCTGTGAGTGTGTGAAGACCTCAGAGTTCAGTATTCCTGTGCACTTGCTTGGTTCTTCCTCTCCTTCCCTAAGCTATAATATTTAATGACAAAACATTTTAGTATTACAGCACTTTTTAAAAAAGAAAAAAAAAGTTAACAAAACAGAAAGAAAAACACAGTTGTCACGGCCCAATCTCTTCAAAGATTTATTAACAAAAAGACCAGCACAAAAGAACACCTCACAGGTACAATTTTAATATATATCAATGTGGAGTAATTAAATCTGTTTAACACAATTTCTTTTTTATTTGGGATTTTTGGGGGGTTTTCTCCCCAGCAAAGTAATCTTGGCTTATACATATATACATATATATATTCATCCTAAGAGGTCCCCTCATATTTGCCATTATTGTGCCAAGGTATGAAAAAGTGTCTTACAGAGAAATGTATCTAACATTGATCTGCATTAAACTGTTTTTTCAGCTAGTGGTAATGCAATGACAAGCCTTTTAGAGAGATGATGAATGCAATGTAATATCTTCGAACATGGTTTTTTCTGTGTGGAACCTAATTAACAAAACTAAACTACTTCTATTCAAATACTCTGGAAAGATAACACCAGTCACAAATGCTAAATACCTGTTTTGCTTTTCTTTGCTTACTCATGCATTTATTCAACACTTGCTACAGTAGTTTATCTAAAATTAGGTCCAAAGTAATTTAGGCAGCCATACCTTATGTGGGAGATTCGGTAGAAGACTTTAAATCATAGTGACAGCCATTAAAAATTGCTTAAAGGAAAAACATCTCTGAAGAATTTTAGACCAAACAATGGAACTTTTTAAAAGATTAAAAACCCCACCTTGTGTATGGATATTTGAATGGTCCTTACTTTCAGGAAATTACAGTGTATAAAAGCTGAAGGTCCTGCATATCTCCTGCATTGTATATAGTACACTTGCTTGCACTTTAAGTAAAACTGAACTTGTCAGCAGATAATTTAAGCTATTCAGAGTTTCTGAAGCCTTGATCTCTTCAACTGTGAGTTCAGTACTACTCAGAAATAATTCAATAGCCAAGGACATGATACATAGCTTACTATGTGCTTAGCTTTTAACTTTAGAAGCATCAGTCTTTTCAGGACTCTTTATATACACTTGGGAAAGGCAGCCTTCTCTGGAGTTACCTCAAGTACCCTAGTTAGCAAATAGTGTTTAAAGGGGCAGAAATTCTGGGTGAGAAAATTAGAATTTTCAGACTCTGTTTCAGCTATAAATTGCTCAGAGCTAGACAGGAAAGGCTCTGGCCAGAGCAGCTGACCAAATAGGAATTTTCACATTTGCTTTTATGACAGTCTTTCTCCTCATTCTGGCCATTCATGTCACCTTTTCTTTGCCCACCCTCATCTGCAGGAGGTGATGTGCTGTGAAAGAAAAATTCCCAGGGTCGATGGTTGCACATCATCAGTGCTGGCGGGGTGTTATACTTCCACTGCATCCCTTCTGTTCCATTTTGATGCAGCCTGACAATTATGAGGGGATCTGCATTTCAGCACCATATATTGTCTCTTGAATTCTTTTATCGCAGTTACAGTAAAATAGCAATAGTTCATTTTTTAATGTTTTTGCCTTTATATTCATTGTTAAAAGATGACTACATTGCAGATAACTAGGAAAAAAACCTCTACTTATTACATTTTTATGATATTCTAATGTTACAAGTATAATTTCCATAGAAACCTCATTAAGAGACAGGAATTTAAGTTGAAAATTAAAAGCAATGCTGTTCTTACTTCAGAAGTGTTAATCTGTTTTCCTAATTCTGGTCTGGAGAGCAAGAAAAGCATAAAATAGAACTGTAGCACAAGGCGAGGTCACCCATAAGGCCACATGTGAGTTTGACCATCATCACAAAAGAAGATGATGCAGTCAGAAAAATGTTCTTAGGGAGTGATAACTGAGGTCTGTGTGTCTAAGTCTGTTTTGATAAATAAATTTACATGTAAGTCTGAGTTACCCTTGTGAGGTACAGAGACATCTTGGTGTCCTAGCCCGGCAACCTGCAGGACTTCTTCAAATTAATATGTTTGGAACTTCTTAAGGGGTACATTTCACATCTCCCCCTTACAAAGGAAAGAAACATACACATGTAATACTTATACCATGTATACATAATACATAGCGTAGTACACACTTGTAGTTTCAGTCAGTTTCTAAGCTGGTATATTATATCTTTGAGGTGTCTGAGGTGCTACATGTATTTGTGTCTCTACAGTGTTATGCTTGGTCCCTGTATTTTTCCACTCAGACCATTCCCTTGGTAACCCCTATGGCACCCACATGCCTGAACTTCTGACTGAACTTCTCTGCCTTGGCTGTATTCTTCCTGTTCTTCTCTTACAAGAGGCACAGATGTCTAAACACATTAACAAAAAGGGGCAGTTTCATTGGAGAAAAGGCAATATTTTTGGTGTACAAATGCACCTAAATTATCAGGTGGTTGTGTCACGACACAATTAATCTATTTGGTCTTTCTGTTTGTTGTTTTTATTACACTTAACAGGAATTCACTGTACCCCTACTTTTAATTTCACTGGTCAAAATTTTTCCTTGCCTTTTCAAAATAGCATTAGGCCATTGAGAATTTAGTTTCAAGAGATGCTGTCCTAATAATTTACCAAGGCCAAGTACAGTTCTCAGCTTATAAAGCAGGCTTTCAAGAATGCTTTCCAATGATTTTTACAGGATTTTTCCATTTGCCTGTGTCTGCCTTGGACCTGAAAAAGTATACCTAAAATAATAAACCTTGTCAAAGTGTTAAAACTTGTTTCTTATGTGTCATTACTGTAGCTCGTGTCATATCTTGCAAATATTGATTTGTACATGAAATCAAATTTGTAATGGTTGTGGGTTTTATTTGTTATCCTTCTGCTAAGTGGTGATCATAATCCAAAATCAATATGTATTTTCCAGCACATAAAAAAACTCTGTAAACTATGGAACACTTAGAAAGTTTCCTTGTTCTTACATGCAATGTATATAACATTGTTTAATCTCTCTGTGCTGTAAGTGCTGTTTTTAAAAAGATTCAGTATTATGGTAGCATTTCATTTATATAACTTCTTGGATTGCTAAGAATATGTTTTTTCCTTTGTGTGATATATTGAAGCCTGCCTAAAAGCATGAATCACTTAAGTGAGACCTCAACTACAGCTGCACAGCTCTTAATCATTATGATGATTATGGTATGTGCTGGGAAAATATACCAAGCACAAATAATTGCTATGGGGAAGCCTGATCCAGCACTTCTGAACTGTATCTATCTGCCTTCCCTTCAATGTTTTAGGTGTGCATGAAGACAAAACCAAGAAACACAAAGTAGTTCTTAAGAATATCTCCTCACAACACATTTACAGTGGGATATCAGAGGGTAAGAGAAACTCATGAAAAAACAACTGGCTGACTTTTAATATGGAGAAAGGCAATGGCATTTGTCCTGGGGTGACAGACTGGCTAGACCTTTTGAAATTTGGCCTGACCATTGAAGTTGGAGAGCAATAAATAGGTAAACCAACAGCCCCCTGACAGAAAGTCCTCACCAGGAGCCCAATTAACTGCAGAAGGCTGAGCCCAAGGAGGAAGTACTCTGTGAAATCCAAGACATCAGACAGGGCTCTGGCACTTTGCCCAGCTGTCCCGCTGCCCTGAGGCTGTCATGATGCTCACAGCTGGACCCAAGAACATGGCTGGTGGGAGTATATCTGCACAGCAAATGCATGAGTGTGTTCTGTAGAACAGGAATTGCTACCCTCTGCAATACTCACTCTAGTTAATAAATAAATTATAAATGTTATAGGACTGAGTGCTGTGACTTTGTCCTCATGGCTTCCCCACTCTTACATTCTCTTGTGACTTCTTTGATGTTCTGTAGTTTGACTTACTCCTACTTTTTCTTCATAATTTCCATTTTCTGTCTTCTCAGGCTTCTGCCTGTACACTACAACCTTTCTCAGTGAGAGTTAGGGTCTGATACCCTTCTAGCCCTGCAATGTATCACTCTTCTGCAAGAATTCAAACCCTGTCTTTTCAAGGTTTTGTTTTGTCTTTATCCCTCATCAGAAAGAATTCCTCTCACAACATACCTGAAAATTTCCTACCCATACCTGTAAATAAAACCAACCTTTAACTTTAAAATCTTTTCTTGTATGTTTGCATATCACGTTGCCTTACCTATAAGCATTTTCACAATAACCAAAGCATGTTAGAACGTCTCCTATTCTCACAAATTCTTTTTTAAAGTATCTTTTTTCTTTAGGTATTTTCAGTTCTTTTATATTAAATATTATCTCCCTTTGAATACAGTGCTTCTACTGAAAGGCTGAGCACCACTAAAGTCTGTCCTTTCTTTCATTATGCTTCTTGTTCTCTTATTCCAATTAGGTTTTCTACTCTCATCTTTTCATTTTATTGTTTTGTTCTGCTCCTTCCTATGGCCTGAGACACACCTGCCAGAAATTTGTTCCCCTCTAACATTACAGTTTAGTCTGTTTGTTATGCAGCCTGGCATCCTCATATTCTTTTTCTAAATTTAATCCAAGATTTAAATCTAGTGCCCCTTTTTTTTCCATCATTGTGCATTTCTTACAGGTTTTGTCAGGATTTTAATACCTGTTACAGTCTAATATCAGTCTAAAGATTTGTCAAATCTTCCAGAAGCATCTCTGTCTCAACATTCTTCACTATGTACTAAATGAATCCGCTTCTCAGATTCCAATGCTTGTTAAATTTTGATAGCATAATATGTTAACTAGCTTGCTCTTTCTCTTCTAACTGCTGATTCTTAGATTAATCTCACGTTTCACAATATTAAAATGAGAAAAAAATACCTCATTCCATTTTTATTTTCAGGGTTTCCCCTTATCTTCACAAAGAAACATTTATCTTACTCGAACCTTTTCGGTCATCTGCTGCTAAACTGGGGAGTTTCAGCCCCTTTTGATTTTTAAATTCATGCTTGACATTATCCTATTATTCCTCTTCTATTCCACTGTTTCTCCAGTATTCTTTTTCAGTCTTCTCACTTGATACCATGCTGTAATTATAGGCAGTGACTGTAGAGAACTCTGTCTGCGAGAATATACTCTGATGTGTTTATAATGTACTATGTAATGTATTGTTCTATATAACGGATCTGGGTTAAATTTCAAGTGCCCCTAAACTATCAAAGGATTCTACAGCATCTAGATCTAATTTTATAACTCAGGTAATTTTTACAGTTCTCCCACAATCTTTTAAAATTATCTACACTGTTTACTAACCAAATCTAAGAAATATCTAATGTAGTTACCACTAATTGCTAGGAAGTGATAACATGGATTCAGTGTTTTCTTTTCATGTCATATCTGCTGGCAGTGGTACAGCTACTGCTCTTTAATCCGACTCTATTTAATCCTACTGGGAAAAGCTATTCAGGTCCGGAGAGACTTTGTTTCAATCCCCTCCTCATCTGAGGATTTTCAGACTTGTCTTCTGATGCTGAGAAGAATGCTGACCAGATCAGTCCCATTATCTCGGCCTCAACATGATGATAAGAGAGAAATCTGGAGTTTAGATAGGTAGAATGCAAAGTAATAACCGTCTTTCTAAGCAGACACACACCTTAAATCAAAGACATGCTGATGATGTAAGACATATTTGGTGTATCTAGTAGTAGAAGAAGACAGATGTAAAGTTAAAGGAAAAAGTATGAAGAAAGGTATTTTTTTCAGTGGATTTTATGGTAAGAAGATGTTGCTTAAATTGATCAGGTAGTATGTCTTCCATTGGAGTGGTTTCACAAGTATTTGCTGTTCACTGGAATGATTTTAGTTTGAATAAAATTACTCTAAGAGATCCCCTTTACTCTACCTACTTTGTAAGCAGGATTTTTCAAACTGTGTGCTTAAAACCAGCCTAATTTACATTCTCAATTTAAATGTTGGAAATAATTTTGAAAAACAATTAAGATCAGTGTGGGTTAAACAGTTGTCATCTCTTTAAATTCAAAACATCCAAAACAAAGATAATTCACATGTAGCCAGATTCATGGTGCTGAAAGTACCAAAACATTCCTCCTTACACCAGTTTTGCAAGGAACAGTATAAGAATTATGTTATAATTACTAGATAAACTAGATGTGTATGTAATTACATTGTAATTTTCAGCTACAGAGGCCTACATAGAATCTAGAATATTATATGCAATTACATAATTTATTCTACAATTATCTCATAGATTTATATAGCCAGTGACTTGCAAGCATAGAAATTACCAAATAATATGGGTGGGTTTTTTAAAAAAATAGGAAATTGTATAGCAAACAAGAAGGGTAAAAATAACCCTTGAAGCTTAAATTGACCTTTTGCTTTACTTTTGCAAACTGTTTTTCTCAAGAATTTGTTTTCTGAAAGTGTTGAAATATAAGTGGAAAGAACACTGTAGTGGCAAGGGAGTCCACACAAAGAAACAAAAGAATATACACACAACCTGGCAATACGGAAAGAAGAATAAGAGAACTGAATAGAGCAAGCTCTATTAGGCTCTGTAATTTTTCCCCAGTGAGCACATAGTGCATTTTAAATGAATTTTTTCTAAGGAAGTAGAAACCTTTCGGTAGGCAATAATTTTAAGGGTTATATGGAAGAACCAGACAAATGAATGGTTTATTTTGACCTTCAAATTAAGTAGACCAATTTCATTCCTCATCCAGTCCTGTATCACAGAGCACATTAGGACCATGATTTTGTGAACATCTGTTTGTAAAGTTCAAATTCTTGATTACATTTGGTAAAAATATGTACTCCTGGAAAAAAGAAATGCACACAAGAATTAGTTTTACAATCTTACATACTTAATAAGGAGGGTTCATAATAACAGTAGTTCTTTGCCTTGTTTAGAGAAGGAGTGTGGGGAAGTCAGTACACAAACTCAGCAGCCCTGTCATAGTCAGTTCAACTAACTTCTCCTCCTCAGGGAAGTGGAAATTCTTTACTGTTGTGTTTTCTCTGTGGTTTCTTGCATTTCCTCTAGTTTGTGTGGATTGCATCCAAATCAAACTCTCTATGAAACCTAGTGTATTGACCATGTGACAAGTAATCTTACTGCCAGGACTTAACGTCCTGCTAAGGGCAGTAAAGAGTAAGATTTCATTGTTGATTTGTTTTTTTATACAGTTTTCACAGTCTGTTCTACCTTATTGCTTCATGCTGCTGGAATCCCCCTTGTTGGGATTTTCAAGGATCTTTTTTTTTTCTTGAGGAAATTAAAAGAGGAAAAATATTTCCTCTTCTCAGTGTGGCAAAAGAGACAAAATTCTTGCAAGTTAATCTCCATAAATGGCAAGAACTCCTGCCTACTTGACTCTTCAACTGATGCTATTATTAGACGTTCTGAAGCTTGAAATACTTCATTCAGTGTAAAGTGGGACTTATCCTTCAGGGGAAGTCACAGTTCATTGAAAACAACAGCACAATTTAAAATCCCGAAGTAAAGGCTTTTTACTTTCATTTTGAAATACACTTTGGAGGAAAGTAAATTTGATTTAGTAATAGATTTTTTTAAACTTACTTCGGTTTATATGTTTGCAGTCGGTTAACTTCACGTGCACAAAATACATTGCAGTGTTTTCCTTCAGCTTTCTAAATTCAGTTTGGATGTTAAAAAAAATAGTATGTTCTCTAGACTTAAAAGTGTCTAATATGGAGTAGTTTCAAATAGAAGTACAAAACCACTGGAGATAAACTAGATTTGTTTGTAACTCTGACAGCTGGAAAATCACATACAGACAATATAAAATGTTTTCAAGAAGAAAGTAAAGGAAAGAGACCTCTGAGCTAGTTAAAACTAGGGAGCTACAATTCCCTAGCACAGCTCTCAATTTCAGACTTCTTTCTATATTTTCTTGTCATTAATGCCCATATTCTTCAAGTTCAGTCTGATTCATGGGAAGTTTCCATTCCTAGGTACTATATGTAAAGGATGAGATGGTGAGTAGTGTTGTTACTTAAAAGGTGCTGGATTAAGGGATAAAGATAGGATCTGGAAGATATTAAATAGATCACTAGACAAGTTCCTCTCTCCTTAAATGGTAGTATTCACACTTACAACAAAAGAAGTTTCGTGACAGAGGGACTGAGGTCATATGGCTTGGCAAAGCCATGCTCTAGAGTGCAACCTTTAAATGTCTTCATTAGGTGGAGGAAGTTCAGAGCTTTTCCTCTATTGTTTCCTTCTATCAGCAAATATGAAACAATGACCCTTAATTTATATAGATTTTGATTTAAAGTGATGACAATCTACTAAAAGGCAAAATTTTGAAGTATAATTAGGCAATACCAGCCAAGAATATTCTCCCCAGGGACAAGATATAAATTAGAAGCAGCTGATGACCTAAGATATGGTAAAAAGACAGCTGTTTATTTCTTGCTAGAAATCAATCCACGATTGGATTAGTGTCATAGTCATGCAGAGACTAATTATTATTCTGCTATTCTTGTGAAAGAGTGGCACTCTTTAATATCTTGCTTTAATTATTTCTAGAAAATTAACCATGCTTGGGCCAGTCAAATTACTTACCTTATCTCTCATCAGCTTCTGCATCTCAGAAGATAAGGACAGAATCACATGGTTACAGTGGTTGTTTCTGAGTTGGGGCAGGGTGTAGTCAAACATTAAGCATCTAATCTTCATAGCTAGAAAAGTTAATCTGGGTAAAATCACTTCACTTCTTTTTGTCCATGCCTAAAGTCTCAGTCTGGCTTTAAAATTGTAGTAAGACTGAAATAGTTCACTAATCTGTGATACTGTTTTGTTCTCAAAATGCTGCATGTGGCTGCTTTTTGTTGTCTTTGTTCATTTTAATGCACCATCTCAGGAGACCCGTGTAGACTGATGAGGTCCAGGAGCCAAAACTATTCCATATCAGACCAAAAGGTAAAGATGGTCTGTCTGAGCAAAAACTCATTGAATTTCAAGCTAGAGAAAAATTTCACTCTATATAAGAGGAAGATCTGCACTGCTACTTTGGAAAATCCCTTGTGACAGTTCAGTCCTCAAATTCCAAGAACTCAGAACTCCACTTTAAGGCTTTAAATTGAGTCTGCCACTTCTGGGAGACTCTTATTTGCCACTCTCTCTGGGAGATTCTTGTTTCCTCTTATCCACCTAAATTCAGATTTAACTGAAAAAGATTTCAGTGACATAGATAGAAGATAGTTCTTTCATGCCAGGCAAATGTAGGCAGGGCTGGCAGTAGGTAGAGGCAGAATAGGGAGTTGCCCATGACAGGAAGACTGCTAGGAGTGGCAGTATAACCACAACCCATTTCTTGGCCATTTCTTGGCCACTTCTGGAAATGATGCATATAGCAGGTGCTGCCATTTGAAGAGGGGTTGAGCTGTTTGGAATAGCTCTGTGGCTGCGAGGAAAGGAAAGGCTATCCCAAAGCAGCATGTTCTGCCTCTGCTCCTCCCTTTGTGTCTCTATGGCACAAGGGCAGTATGCTAACCCTTGTAGGGTTCTTCTCTTTTCTGGCTCAGGCTTAGTCCTTTACAAGACTGTAAAGCTCTTATGAGTCTAACTGCAGTTGTGAAAATCATGTTAATACAAACAATAACCTTTTATGTATAAAGTCTTCTCTTTAGAGGAAACTCAACAGCTCAAAGAACTTATCTAGACACAGCATGGATGATAGAAATGCTTGAAATAGCTTATCTTTCTGTAGAAATCAGACTAGATTCCAAACTGCAACAAAGGACCCAGGCCTTTATGGGATTTTTTTTCTGAACTTCTGTGCTGTTTTGTGGCTGAATTTTCAACAACTAAATGTTCACAATGAAGAGACAGAGTGATGACATGACATTTGGACACAAAAACATAGAATGGATACAGATCAATCCAAAATGTAGGACATTTAATTAGAAATTCCCATAAGATATTTTAAAATCATATTTATGTAAGATTTTGATACTGGCTTGAAGTGATTGTGGCTATGTATCTGCCCAAAGCTTGCTGCCCAAATAGTTTGGTTTCAGACTAGAAGGGAACATTTCTGAGTAAAAAGAAAAAACAATTTTATTACATAGTGTTGAACTGTTGTGGCCAGACTGAATGTTGATTAATTGCCCAAAATACTTTTTTTCTGTCCCTCCAATAAAACTATTTTTTCAGCACATAACAGTTGGAAGAGAGATGGAGGGTCAGTCTGCTGGATGGAGTGACCAGAGTCATTGACAAGTTCACATTTCTTCACTGGCACAGCAAAATCAATATTCTATTTCCCATTTTTAAATATGACCCAGAAAAGACAATGTATCATCAAGAAACTTCCAGATGCAGAGGAAAGTAAATAAAACAATTCCACTGTATTTACCAATCCATAACCTATAGGCATTTCAGAGAATGTCCACACAACACCATTGCACTCCCTCTCAAAGAGACGGCTCTGCTACTTCTGAGTAACACTGTCTGCCAACTACTGGAAATAGTGTGATATGATACTGCAGCTTGGCTAATTAACTGTGGAAAAACTGGGTATGTCTGCAGGAGTACACTGTCACACTCTGTCTGCTGCCTAGGTACCCAAGCTAGCTCATTCAGACATCCTCTGAAACCTATATGCCCTTCAAATATACCAAGTATTATCAGCACTAATTACTTATGCTTGAGTGAAGTCCTCTGTAAACATCTGTGAAGCTACATCATTACCCTCCTTAAAATCTCTCATTAGAGCTCTCCTTTGCCATGCCAACTGCAAAAAAACTTTTCAACTCTTAGTCTCTGGGTGTTGAGATAACCACTCCTCATGCTGGCTCAGGCACCCCACTCCGCATCCCTCTCTTGGCTTGTATTGAAGACACAAGGTCCGTGGAATGGTGGACCACATTTTAGGTTGATGTCCACTGCTTCATTCACTGAATTAAACCCCCATGGCAAAATTCTGAGTTTGCTGAAAAACTCGATATATATAAGAGAGTGCCAAAAGAATATTTCACAAATTAGAGAGGATTCCTTAGAGAGCTCACTCTGCTTACTTAACCAAGAAAGTGACTGAGAGACAACATGATTGGTGTAAATAAGGTCTGTTCAGGGGAAGAATATATGAAGGGCTCTTTAGTCTAGTAGAGGTAACAAGAAAGAAGAAATTATGGCTAGCAGTTAAAGAGACCAAATTCATATTAGAAATAAGCTACTTGTTTTTAACAGTCAGTGTGGTTAACCAGTGGAATAAAGTAATAGAGACAAAGAGCTCTTCTGTCATAGTATTAGGAGACGAATACTACTCAAAATGGTCTGCACTGCCCAGGACAAGTCATGCATAGCCAGACCCCACTTGAATACAACAGCTACTGATACAGAACCACAGAACTGTAGAATTCTCCAGAGAGGGGATATTCACAGCTTCTCTGGGCAACCTGTGCCAGTGCCTCACCATCCTCATGGTGAATTTTTTTTTTCCTTATATTTAATCTAGTTTAAAGCCATGACCCCTTGCCTTATCACTACACATCCTTGCAAAAAGTCCCTCCCCAGCTTTCTTGTAGGCCTCCTTCAGGTTCTGAAAGAGTATTATAAATCCTCCCTGGAGTCTGCTCTTCTCCAGGCTGAATATCCTCTTCTCTCACAGCCTGTCCTCATAGCAGAGGTCCTTCAGCCCTCTAATCATTTTTGTGACCTTCCTCTGGACCTTTTCCAACAGTTCCATATCCTTCTTATGTTGAGGATTCCAGAATTGGACACAATACTGCAGGTGGGGTCTCACAAGAGCAGATTAGAAGTCAGTATAGAAGACCAACTTTGGTCCTATCTAGCTTTATGAGTCTTCAAAAAGTAAGTAACAATGATGTGAGGACATCAAAGGTGCCAGATTCACCTAAATGGCTTGTCTGATTCATTTGTTTGAAAAAGAGAAGATATGTCAACCTGCAGTTTGCTTACCTATTTAAAACTGCTGGTTTTGCTTTCTTTCTGATTTCAAATGAAATATCAGCTGCATAATATAACCAATATATCTGCAATGAGGAGAGAGTAAGGGAAGAGAAAGAGCTTATGAGTTTCCAAGGGGAAACACACAACAGGTCTATATGTTCCTCTAAATTATTTATAGCACCTCTTAGTGGAGTAGAAGAAACTTCGCAAAGTGCAAATGAGCCAATTGATATGATTTTATATGTAAAAAATATACCTAGAAGAGTATTCAAATTTTAAATTTAAACAGTTTATAGTCAGGTTAGTAGAATAGTTTGCCCAGCCTCCCCAAACATTTATTTTGTATCTTTATGTTTAAAAAAACTTGGAGTAAAAATCTTTCAGAAGACTTCTTGTTGTCCATTGCTAACATTGCTTGTAGATAGTGCCAGTTCATTGCTTTAAATAGTCAATACCACAGACACTTTAAAAGCCCAATTTATGTGCAGAGGACATCTTACCATGTTCTTCACGCCATTAGCCCTGGATTGTGTAAAAGCTTAGATCGCATCACTGAACTATTTAATAAAGCAGTGACCTTACCAGTGGCGTACACTTACATTAAAAGTTCAGAATTAAAGGATCTCAGAGGTGATGAGAAAATGGTTACTACAGCTTACACATTGAGTTCTCCAGGGACTTCTATGTGCATGAGTGATATTTCAGATAGGTAATTCCCACATTTCTTCATTGGAGATTCTAATAAAACCAAGGTTGAAAAACAGTGAAGAAAATATTTGTGAAATTTATTTGTTTTTATTGAAGAGTCAAACAAACGCCCTGCATTCTTGAAAGAAAATTGTTCAGGCAAATTGTAGCAAAACAAAACAATGTATATTAAGCCTCGTGTTTAATGAAGAACACCAATGTAATACCATGTTTCAGGAGTTCCGACTTCCTTTTCTCACTCACCCTTTACTATGAAGGAAATATGTCCAGGTCAACAGTACTCAAATGTTTTTTGTGAATGAGTGATGCTTTCTCAATGAACCACAGACATGAAGAAGAATTTAAGAGCAAAGCTATGGGATGGAGGCTAACAGGAACAAGACTGACAAAATTATCAGTCCTGACATTAGTTACTAGACTAAAAATGTCAAGTCTATTTTCTTTGAGTTATATCAGGCTTGAATGCGACTTAACTAAGCAGAGCTTGCCTCACCTGCATTTCCAATCAGACTAATGCATAGTAATTTCTAATGTTATTTTACTCATCCACTAAAAAATATATATATATAGCTTGAGTCAGGTTCTAGTAAAACTTTAGATAAATGATAAAAATACTGGGCACATGCAGGCAAATTAATCGTAGAAAAGTAATGGATTATAGATTATAAAATAAAATGGGACTCAGCATGTAAATTTTTTAATGTTTGATTTATTACTTCTTGCTGTTCAAGCAGAAGGCACAGTAATTTCCCTATAAACATGTTGATCAATATTTAGATAAAGTACCAAATACAGTTTTAGTGAATTTTATAGGGCTATGAAATGGTTTTGAATAAAAAGTTGAGAAATGAAAATAATAAACAAGAGTCATCACAATAATTACTTGCAGGCTGAAGACTGCTTCCTTCCATACTCCCCAAACTAATAAAAGACACTTTTGCATGGAATACAGAGTAAGGTTCTTATTGATTCATCTGCTGCTGTTTTCATTTATCATTACAATTAAGGCTTTGGGATAAGTCAGCTCTGCCTTAAATAACATGAAATGGTGATAGGCTGCAAAAGATTGATTCCCTGGAAGTGGTTTACCTAAGACTTTGCCTGATTGAACCACCCACAGATCTGCCCGTGGCTCTCTGCTTCTCTTCCACCTCAGGGGTCTTGCAGATGAGCTGAGAACTACCAAGTATGCAGTCCCTTCAGATTCTGCTTATGGTGTTTTCACCAAAAAGGAGAGTTTGGGGAAAAAATCCAAGAAAACAGCAGCATTCTGTAGCTAACGAAATAACTTCTTTTCTGGATCCTCCCAAACCAATGCAGATTTAAGGCAATCTGTTGCTATGGAAAATCTATGCCCCTGGTTTTCTGCAGGGACTGGGAGCCAACTACAAAAAATTTTCCAGAAAGTAAATGGTGCAAGCTTTTCCATTCCAGACTTTCCCACTATGGGCTTTACCACCTGAAAACTATTTTTGCACCTCCTGGAAGGAGTTCTGCCTTTATATTTACCGTTATAGGATGCATCCCGGGTCTCATTTGGGGCTGCTTGCTGCTTTATGTTCCTTGCTTTATTATCGTGCAATTGCACATGTGATTAATTTATCTCCCCTTATGTTTACAGCTTTGTTCTTGTTCTCTGATAAAATTTTCATTCCTCTAAAATATTCCTGTTAAGAACTTTGCTCCTTCTGAGTGATTGTCCTGTAAAAGGAGGGAGTAGTATTTGACACAGCTGACTTCAAGGAACCTGATATTTAGAAAGGGTTTCAGAAAATGATCATTAACCTTTGGAAGTTTTCAGTCCTTGACATTTGAAAAGTTAGATGGTACTGGCCTAAAAAGTAACCTGAATCTTAAGGATAGATAGATAATGCAAGGCAAATCACAGACTTAGACTAAGACTGATAAAGGAGNGTGATGCTTTCTCAATGAACCACAGACATGAAGAAGAATTTAAGAGCAAAGCTATGGGATGGAGGCTAACAGGAACGACTGACAAAATGAAGTCAGTCCTGACATTAGTTACTAGACTAAAAATGTCAAGTCTATTTTCTTTGAGTTATATCAGGCTTGAATGCGACTTAACTAAGCAGAGCTTGCCTCACCTGCATTTCCAATCAGACTAATGCATAGTAATTTCTAATGTTATTTTACTCATCCACTAAAAAATATATATATATAGCTTGAGTGAGGTTCTAGTAAAACTTTAGAAATGATAAAAATACTGGGCACATGCAGGCAAATTAATCGTAGAAAAGTAATGGATTATAGATTATAAAATAAAATGGGACTCAGCATGTAAATTTTTTAATGTTTGATTTATTACTTCTTGCTGTTCAAGCAGAAGGCACAGTAATTTCCCTATAAACATGTTGATCAATATTTAGATAAAGTACCAAATACAGTTTTAGTGAATTTTATAGGGCTATGAAATGGTTTTGAATAAAAAGTTGAGAAATGAAAATAATAAACAAGAGTCATCACAATAATTACTTGCAGGCTGAAGACTGCTTCCTTCCATACTCCCCAAACTAATAAAAGACACTTTTGCATGGAATACAGAGTAAGGTTCTTATTGATTCATCTGCTGCTGTTTTCATTTATCATTACAATTAAGGCTTTGGGATAAGTCAGCTCTGCCTTAAATAACATGAAATGGTGATAGGCTGCAAAAGATTGATTCCCTGGAAGTGGTTTACCTAAGACTTTGCCTGATTGAACCACCCACAGATCTGCCCGTGGCTCTCTGCTTCTCTTCCACCTCAGGGGTCTTGCAGATGAGCTGAGAACTACCAAGTATGCAGTCCCTTCAGATTCTGCTTATGGTGTTTTCACCAAAAAGGAGAGTTTGGGAAAAAAATCCAAGAAAACAGCAGCATTCTATAGCTAATGAAATAACTTCTTTTCTGGATCCTCCCAAACCAATGCAGATTTAAGGCAATCTGTTGCTATGGAAAATCAATGCCCCTGGTTTTCTGCAGGGACTGGGAGCCAACTACAAAAAATTTTCCAGAAAGTAAATGGTGCAAGCTTTTCCATTCCAGACTTTCCCACTATGGGCTTTACCACCTGAAAACTATTTTTGCACCTCCTGGAAGGAGTTCTGCCTTTATATTTACCGTTATAGGATGCATCCCGGGTCTCATTTGGGTTGGGGCTGCTTGCTGCTTTCCTTGCTTTATTATCGTGCAATTGCACATGTGATTAATTTATCTCCCCTTATGTTTACAGCTTTGTTCTTGTTCTCTGATAAAATTTTCATTCCTCTAAAATATTCCTGTTAAGAACTTTGCTCCTTCTGAGTGATTGTCCTGTAAAAGGAGGGAGTAGTATTTGACACAGCTGACTTCAAGGAACCTGATATTTAGAAAGGGTTTCAGAAAATGATCATTAACCTTTGGAAGTTTTCAGTCCTTGACATTTGAAAAGTTAGATGGTACTGGCCTAAAAAGTAACCTGAATCTTAAGGATAGATAGATAATGCAAGGCAAATCACAGACTTAGACTAAGACTGATAAAGGAGAAAGCATAACCTTAACGGTAAGCTACATGGTGTTGATAAAGCAAGTGCTGAATTATCAGTTCATCTCCAAGTTATTTTAAAATAGAAACTTTTAAGTGTGATGGGTCAAATTCTAATCCTTTCTTCCCCCACATCTGAGCAATTCCCATTGAAATCACCTCTCCCCATATCTGGCAGAATTTGGCACTTTCTTTTCAAGTGAAGCTGGGAGTCCTACTTCACTGAAGGCAGGGATTTCTATTTAGATAATAGGAATCTTTATCTTACTTTCAACCAGTAATAGCTATAGGTAGCTCTCCTTGATGTACCAGAGCACAGCATGAAATCCATTATCTGTGTTAATATTGCTGGTTTTAAGCCTACCAGCATTTCAACAGCAAAGTCTAAGCCATCTAGACCTAGGAGGTATTTTTATTATATTTTTTCTATGCAAAAATATAAACATTTCATTTCTCTCTAGGAATATTGACTGCTTTCTTTTATATACCATATAGATTTGTACACATTTATGTATAAAATGAGCAGAAATTGACAGACATACAAGAGTTTTTTTTCCGTTTCACAGCTTCTCCTTTGTAATTGAAATAATTTCAAAACACTTCTAGTCTTGACTCAACTTTGCCTTCATTTCTTTGAGTATCATCTGCTTAATTTTTGTTCTTCATCTGTTGTCATTTTATATAGGTAGATATTAAATTTATGAGACTGACATCTATCTATGTCCTAACTGTAGTGCTTGACTGTCACAGATTGCACCACTGATAATATCTGCACTTAGAATACTAAGTATGAGGAAACAAAGGAAATAGAAACTGCATGAATTGGAGAAAATATGCCCAAAAAACAATGACATTATAATATGAGTTAAAAAGGAATCACAACTTCACAACAAATGCAAGACTAATAGGGGAAATTTTAAAATGGGCATGAGAGTGAAAAACAAATAAACAAGTAAGTCACATAAAATATCAGCCTGTCTGCAGATTGAATTCAAACACTGCAGGAAGGCAGAGTATTTTGAACAGGAATTACATAGTCAAATTATAGAAATGTGTCAGCATTTCTAGATAAGAGGCAAGAAAAATGATGGCTGTTTGTGGTTCATGATTTCAAACATGCCTACATCTGATCCTGGGATTGTAGTCAGAAATACGTCGCTGTGATCACCTGTGAAGTTTTCTTTATCATGAGAATTCTCAACTCATCATTCCACTATGCAGGTGAGTGTGGATTCAAAAGACAGGAATGAAAATAAAACCATGATTTCTTTTCAGGATGACACCATCTGTACCTGTACCCAGCTGGAAACCAGTCCTACTGTGTCATGGTTCTGTATGGAGACACTGCTGATTTTCATCATTGTTGTGTCTGAGGTGTTATGCAAACTCTAAATGAAAGAGAAAATTAGAAAAAATAAGTCAAAGAGATTATGTTGTAACATGCTCATCACACAATGACTGAAGAAATGTGAAATTCTTCAAGTGAAATGTACCAAAGATTACAAATACTTGAGCACTTCCAGCGTGCACCATAAACATTACCACAAATAGCATTGGATAAAAGCAATTGCACTCCTCAGGCTTCAGGTCCTACAAAAATCACCTAAGAAAGCCTTCCTCTTACAAAAAAAAAAAAGAAAGATTTTCTTAGTAATTTTATTGGTAATTTTTCTTTGGTAATTTTCTTCTTCCTGTCACTGAGACTCATACAGCAGTTACAGTACAGATTTTTCCATTTACAGTGTTCACAGCAAAAGGATAGCTAAAGCAACAAACCGATTTTCACAGCTATTGTTCCTTCTTATTTCATTTACTTGGTGGTTTTCACACTTGTAATTTCAAGAGCTACAAGATGAAGGAAATTACAATCATATAATGAATGTTTGAGCTGGACATTAGTAAGTGGTAGTATTATGTTCATACAACTCTGACATCTCTCAGAGGTACTGCAATCACAGAGACAAATGCTGGGTTTTCCTGCAGTAATAAGCCAATCATGGCTCTTTGACTTAATAATGACAACACAATGCAATAGGAAAATTGCTAACATTTTCCATAAAATGAATGGAAATGAAAAAACTCGACGCCATCTGTCACTGGCTTTTTACAAAGAATAGTTCTATTCAGTATATTTTTAACGTGATTCTGCTAAACTTAAAACATCCAGATATTTCTTTATTATTTTAAACTTTGCATTGCTTGATGTATATTAGGGATGCAGCGTGCTGTTTGCTGGAAATTCAGCTTTGGTGAAATAAGACCCCCCCGGAGCTCAGCTCACAAGGTTCATTGTAATAATGTTGATTCATACCATTCCTCCTGTTAATAATATTGTACATAGCAAGGCTTTGAAATCACAGAATGACATTCCTAAGTGGGAAATCATACCACCAGTCCGGTGAGGAATTCACTGTGATTATGTGAATTCAGGAACCATATGATAATATTCAGAACACGAGCACAGCAAATTTTTGTTCACAGAACGGATAAAATGTGGTAGCATTGCTGAGATAAGACTTAAAGGTAGAGCTGGTAAAATTATTAGTTTCTTAGGTTGTTTTTTGTTTGGTTTGTTTCTTTGTTGGTTCTTGGGGAGGTACTAGAAATCCTGTCCATTTTCTTTTGTTTGGTTTCCATTCAGGTTGAACCAATAAATTAATTTTTTTAAATTACATTCCTTTTTTTTTTTTGAGGGAAGTTCTAGCAAAACAAAAAATGGACAAAATTACTTGGCAGAGGGGTGGAGCATAAAATTGAGTAAGTGGGGTTTTTTTGCCACTTCAGAAAAAATGTCTAAACTGCACCATTCACAAACTGGAAGAAGACTATTCAATGTAATTTTCTCTGTGACAGACTCCCCAGGGAAACCTTCCAGGAACTGGGGTATGAGCTTATCACACAAATGACATTGATTTTGTTTTTACTAGTTAGACTTATGATGAAATTTTAAATTATGAGACCCTTGTGAATGAAGAAAGATTTGACGAAAAGTAGCAAAGCTCCACAGTTTGAATGCAATGTGGCAGAAGGGCAACTTGACACAATTGAGACACCATGTACTAATCTCCATTGGAAGAGGAACAAGGTGAGTAGATCAGAAGTCCACCCTCCACCTGGATCGGCCCAGGAGTGTCAAGAATACACTTAGGTGATTCTAGTCTAAAACTCCTCAACGATTCTCTTGTGTTTATACCAGGTAAAACAATGTATGAATGTACAAAGAACTGCCTCACTGTTTTAAACTTTAAACTGTTGCAATGAACAGTTAGCTTTTTAATTTCTCATTTACCTGGATCAAAAAGAGAATAGAATGGTGAAAAGAAAGAGCAGCTTTTAATCTTATTTACTCATTTCTCAGTTGACATTGGGAAAAAAAAAGAAACTGAATGATCTCTGTAATCCAGTTGCAGAAAGTGTCATCAAGACCGTAAATTTTAGTGACAGACAAGAGGGCGTTTAAAGGAAAGAAGCTTGAGTACAGAGGTGATAAATACCTCTTAAAAAGCACCTTTTAAAATGTAAGAAAAATAGAGAGAGGAAATACAAAAGAAAAGCTATGGATGTGGAAGTATTTCTTTTAAAATTCATTTAAAAATATTCCCTATTGCTTGCTTGTTGTACTTAGTTCTTCTTTCTATTCTACTTTCAAAACTCAAACTCGGCAGAAAGCTGAAGGGGAAAGAAGCATTTATAAATTAGTGTATGTGTCCAAATGATTAATGTAGCAGTCATGTTCTTTCTCATCAGTTTGAGACCACTTGCACATCTACAGAAACTGGGCATGAGGTGTGCTGAAGCATATTAAAATCACTTCTTCTACTTCTGTACTGAACAATCATTCCTGCTCTTGCTTTTGTACCACTTAAATGAAAAGAAGGAATTTAGCCACAATCAGATACAGCCTGAGGCAAAAGCAGCACAGAAACTTCACTCAGAAAGCTATTTTAAGATACTTATGTATTTTTCCTTAATACATCTTAAACACAATATTTAGGAAAATGCATTGCTTTATACATTTTTTGCCTGACTATCCTTGACTATTGTCAACCTACCCAAGACAGATATTATCTACCCAAGAATGAAGTGTCTGGAGCTGGGAAATTCCTATTAGATTACATGTTTTATCTCTCTCTAAAAGCAGAATTATGTTTTAAAGCATAAATTATAACCTGATTTTGAGATGTCTCACAAGGGCAGAGTCAACCTTTTTGCATCTTTCAGAGCATCCTACCAACTGGGATCTCAACTCCTCTGTAGTATTTTTCACTAGAGAAACACCATTGACTACCTAGCAGCTTCAATCACCTATTCAATTATGTTATTTTGCAAACAGTGGGTCTAGTGTTACTGGCTGTAGCCCTTTGTTTTCAACATTGCTGCCGGTGTCCAGCTCTCTCTGAGGTAAGACAGTCAGTAAAGATGAGATTTAAGGAATCTAAGAAGTTCTGATTGACCTACATAATGGATTGCCCATGTGACCTCTCCTAATGCCTGAGCAGAGGGACAGCAACCTCATGGAATCACACAACAGCTGAGGCTGGAAATCATCTAGTCTGATGCCGTGCTCAAAGCAGGATCAGCTAAAGAAGGTTACTCAGGTCTTTCTCCAGCCCATGTTTAACTATCTCAAATGATGGAGACTTCACAGTCTCTCTGTGAAACCTGTTCAAGTGCTTATCCACACTTAGAGTGAAAAAACTTTCTGTTAACTTTTAAAGGACATTTTATGTGTCTGTGCCCATTTTGTCTTGTCCTGTCAATGGGTACCACTAAAAGCTCTGTCACCTTTACTCCTTGCCCTCATCAGAAATATGCCCATCATTACAGATCCCTAGCTACATTTAGCATCAAACCCATGTTTCCCCACATATTTCTACTGCTGCTCATAGACCTGTCACATCCCTTGCCAGATTCAACTCCAGAATTTTCAGCTCCTGTTTAATCAACATCTAATATTTAGCCTGATGGGATAAGAGGCTGTGTAGATTCTGGGTAAACATGAAATCAGCAATAGTTTTAACTATCATGTGCTCTAGGCAGGAGGCTTGGTTGAGCTTTAATTAAAATTGGGACTTTTGTCCTCATAGTGTTATAAAAAATAGTCCCATATTGTGTATTGCCCAACCTGACATACATCAAAGAAGTGTATATAAAATAAGATAGACCAGGATATAAAATGGGAGAAGAAATGGAAGGAACATATTTGCTACTGAGGCTTATTTTTCTGCATTTCTCAAAAAATGAGGGGCAAAAAAAAAGCTTTTTGCAGTGAGGATAGGATATTTAAAGACTATGTTGCTCCATTAAAGGAAATACTAGTTCAGAACAACTCTTTTTTTAAGATATAAACCCCGTTAAATAGGAAATAGTTCCTAGCTAAGAATGATATTTCTTTTTTCATTAATTTATTTCTGCTAATAATTTCTTCAAAAGAAGCATTGAGCTATCTTAATTCTCTGTAATTTTCCTTTGTGCAATAACTTCTATTTTTAGGAAAAACATTTTGGTGGATTTTTCTTTTCCTCACTACTTTGAGAAAAAAAATTCACCCAAATAAGAAGACAGATGTATGTGTAGAGAGAAGATGTGTTAAAGTACCTATATACTCTCACTTTTTTAGTAGGCATATGTGCTCCATATAGTATCACTGGATCTCCTTGTTCAAAACTAGAATTTCAATTTCTATTCTCCTTGCAGTCTTACAGGACAGTGATTTTATTATTCTAAATGTTTAGATTTTACCTGCTGGGGATAGATATTTGGGTGAGCTTTACGGCAGTCATCAAAGCCAAATCAATGGTTTACAGCAGCAGAACTTTTGGTCCTCAAACTACAAAATCTTTAATCAAGTGGAAAGGCTGACCCTCAGCAATTCTTTTGTAGCTGCATCCAAACAGTGAGTGACAAAGGGGACTTAATGCTAACACTACATAGACAGTGGGTTTGGGTTTCTGTCTTTGGTGTTTCTTTAGAAGTATGGCTCAGACAGAAAAAAAATAAATTGAATCCTAGAGTAACTACTAAGGTTAATTAAAAACATGTTGACACAAAATATTCAAGCATGAAACTCACCTCATTAAAATGTAGCTTCATGGTGATGCTAGGTAAAGTCTATCAGAATAGAACTGCATGAATACTGCAAAGCAGTGTTTGTGAGCACATCAGTCGCTTTTCCTGTTCTATTGTTATTCCCTTTTTCTAAACATTTAGATTGGTAGGCTTTAATGTTTGCTGGAATATTTCTGGGATGTCTGCCCTTTTTTAGTGCTTTTACTAGCAATGCTAATAAGGATGACTGTACATGCAAAGGATTATTCATTTTTTTCTATTCATTAGTCTCCTGGCTGAGAAATGCCAATCATTGGGGCTGCCAGTAACTAAGCCCCTGTAATGTGAGTCAGGGACTAATCAGGTATTGTGAACAAGGAGTAAACAAATTAAGAACTGATAAGCAATCTATCCATAGCTGAAATACCTCTGTCCAATCCTGTTTTTCCCAGTTTTTCTACTTTGTTTGGCCTTATTTGTTTACCTGTCTGTACAATCTTTACAAATATTAAAACATTAATATTACTTTGCAAATATGCCCAAATGGGAGAGATCTTTTCACAGACAAATAATATTGGTGAGGTAATTTGACTAGCATTTTCTTCCATATGGGTTTTTAACTTTTTATATAAGTTGTGTATAAACCATCAGAGTGAACTTAGGCATGGATACTCAGGCACAAGCTCATAAATGTCTGTAAGAGAAGCAGCCTATTGATAGGGAGCATGAAAAATTGAAAAAGAGACAAGGAACTAAACTCTATTATTTCTCTTATTCCTTGGGAGCATTAGTTGCAGCTACGGTAATGGTTAGATCAGCAGCATTTAGAGGAGCAAAATGATAATGGATCCACATGGCTGCTATGATAACACTCAGCATACTGGGTAATTACAGAGACATTGGTAGCATGTTGAGATTCCCTGTGAATGTAATTAATATGGTCAGGGCTTCATTTACTCAGTGAAGCACAGAGTGAAACCTAAATGTGGAGCAAGGTTTCCTGTTTCTGCAAGTTTCTACTGAGAAAGTTGTGGTGATTGCACAGCCACTCCAGAGGAGAAATGGAAAATGAGAGAATAAAAATTACCCTGCAAACCCAGTATTTAGGCAAAACCCTTTCAGACCCCTTGTTCCATGAAAGTGCAGGGTTCGATGCTTTTAATCAAGGCTTATTCTTCCTTTTCACCTAATAGACACACTGATGCATCTTAGTAATAGTTTGAAGCAGTCCTGAGAAGTAGCAGCAGTACGTGAATCATTGCAAAGTTTAATTTGTGATAAAACATTCCTCAATGCCAGTGAGTAAATCAATTTTCTCTTTTTTTTATGAAATGTCAAAGGTACGTTTCCTTCTGCTTGTGTTTTGTGTAAGGATCTGCTTATATCTGGGGTCAAATTAGATCCTGGCAATGAAATGAACTCACCTGAGGCCTCAGTTTTTCAGCACATCAGGTTATAGCTAAAGAACTCTGTGATTCTGGTTTCTGTTTCTTCCTCAGTCTCTGGGATTTCCCTTTCTTCCCCCAGCTTGTCCCAGGTAGCTCCCCACTGGAACAACCAGCTGCCTCCCCCTGGCACCTATTGTCTACAGCCCACCTCTCCCTCAGTCCTGAAGCAGTTCTCCTCTCTCAGGAACCTTCTGCCAATGGTTGTTCTCTATTAAACAGGCACCAATTACAATTAGAATAAATAAAACAGATTATTTGACACAAGTAATGGAAAATGTAAAGAAAATCAAAGTAACTAAATATAGGCAAAATAAATCATAACCAACAGCTAGGCAGCCTAGCTGGTTAGGCTAAACCTTGTAATTGCAAGATATTGATTGAGTAGGACTAGAACTCTTCTATCTCCTTGATGTTTATATGGCTATTTTCAGAAGTCATTTGAGTCTGGCAGCTCAGAAGTCCTTTTAATATAGGTGAGTAAGGTGTTTCTTTGCTCTGGTGGTTCTTTCTTACTCTTTATTTTCTTATCTCGCAATGCTCTTTTACAATATTACGGAATTTAGATTGAAGCTCATATATTATTATATATATTAATACATTATTTAATATTTTAGAAGATATCAATATATTAATATCTTAATATATAACATATTGTTAATATTTTAGTAGCATTTATATTAGTATCAGAGTTCATGCACGGTTTGCAGCAGCAAAAAGGTAACCTATGATGGAAGGTGACATGTCCCCTCCTGTCAGTTGTACATGCTGCTCTTACGGTCGAACAAAGTCAGCACATCTCAGAACAAAACACAGGGAAAACCTCCTTAAGACACCTCAAATTTTCTAAATCTTATGTTATTTTCTTGGACAGAGTGATATGCCTTTGACTACCCCAGTAGTAATAGACATTTTGGAAGTGAATAAACAAATTCTTTCCTTCTTCCATCAATGTTCTTCTGTTTTGTCCCAAGGTGATGGCATCATTGTAAAGCCTGGCCAGAGGACCACACAGAGGGTATGTGCAGAACTCAAAAAAATGACATAAACCCCTTTCATATGAAGCTAGATAGGAAACTGTACAGAAGAGATGATGGGAGCTCATGCCAAATGGTTTTTCAGGTATATTTTTAAATACTATTTTCCTAGTCTGACTAAACAGCATAGAAGGTTTTGTTTAACATTTGCATGTTTTGGAAAGTAATAAGAACATTTAGATAATAGGCACCAGGTACCATCTTCCAATGAGGAAAAAAAAAGAAATATTGAACATAAAATCAATATATCTAAACTTAGTTTGTTATCAACAGATCAAGGAGAGTAGACCACAATTAAAATTATATTTTTACATACCACATCTTCTATGCAATTACCTCTTGAGCACTTGGACCAGTTAATACTGATGTACCATTTGGTTTTAATAAGCTTCATAGCATTTTTTCTATTAAGAAAAAAAATCACTTCTGGTCTTTAATTTAAAATGCTTTCTCTCAAATAATATCTCATCTGTCTTACCCAGAAGTACCATGTCACACTATTTTGGATTCATAGAAATATCGATTGAGTCTGATACCATTTCCTAGTTGTGAATGCTCAGTTCAGAGAAATAAGAGTAAATATCAGTACTTAGAGTGAAGTTTTTTCAAAATCCTCCCCACAGCTTTTTAATTTTCTTTGAGTTTGTTGTGGTTTTTTTTTTCTTCTTTCTTTTATGTACAATAAACTGATTACTTCTGACTGCAAACTGTGTTTAGCCTAAGTTCATATGTTATTAGAGTCTTATTCCAGTTCCTATTTTCATCAAATCCTTTTTTTTTTAGTTCCTTTTTTCCTGGAGACAACTTTAACATCATTTTCTCATGTCCAGTTCAATACAAAGTAAATAACTTAATCTGGAATATGTAGGGCAGAATATCAGTCAGGTAAAAATAAGCCATCTGGAGGCTGCTTTTCAAATATCTTAAATATTATTCCTGTATAACACTGGCATTAAAAGTTTGGGCTGTATTATCAATGAAATTTTTAACCTGTTGTTACATTGAAGGTGAAGTTTTCATGAGAGAAGAGGCAAACTGGTGTGTATGGTAAGTGATAAGACTGGGAAAGGAAAAATGGAAGCAAATACAGATTTGCAATTTTAGGGCTGAATATCCACAGAGTATTTTCAGATGTCATTGTGCACCTCATTCCCATTTATATTAGGGGCAGATAGTGGGTACCTATGCTGAAACATAGTTTACATCTTAAATACACACCTGTGAAGGTATGATGGAATTTGGTGCATCTTCGTGTGTAACATTTAGCTTCTTGGCTCAGGAGGTCCCCTGCATCTGTCTTCTGTTTCCTGAAGACTGCTTCAGTTCCCCTTTCTCAGGCAGATGATGTGCCAGGCAGTGAGACCTAGGGACATCTGACTGCCTTGCATGGGGGGTGCTCATGGCACCATCTCTGTAAGGGTGGGCAGTGAAAAAACACAGAGATGATGCCATGAGGCCCCTGCTTATGCAAGGCAGCCAGATGTCCCTAGGTCTCACTGCCTGGCATAGACTGGGATTCATTGGTCTGCAAGGAATCATTCCTGGCTTATCTGTAGTTTGAAACTTGACCACTGCCAGGTTAGAAATGCAAAACTCCTAGCTCAAACTACCTGTTAGTTTCTCATTAGAGGAATATTGGCTTCAAGCGTGACAACATTTACTTTTGTTTAGTGCCTGTTTAGGTTATTTAAAATGTGTGAATATTCTATTAACACAGTAGTTTCAAGCCATTAATGACACAGTGTACTTGAAGGCTGGTGGCAAAGCTGAAGGTGATAATTCCAGGAGGTTATTATCTCACTGGAAAAAAAAAAGGCCAACACTGTGTGAAACACATTATTCTCATTTTTTTACAAGCTAGTGATTACTTCTATAAAAATATACCCTTGTAATATTTTTACTTATTTCTTCTTTTTTTATTATTATTTTATTTGCTAGTTATAGATTTGACAGAATGAAAAGCTTTTTTAATAGCCAGTACATAGCATTCAGCTATATGATTTCTGTGCAAATATTGTTTGTCTTCTTTATTTTTTTCCAGCAGGAAAACTAATTTTTCATCACACATGGGATACATCATTATGAAACATTTTTTAATACATAATAGAGAAAACTCTGGTCTTAAAATGCTATAAATAAGAAGTAACTCCATTGAGATCAGTGGCTACACTGGTGCAATATGTCAAAGAAAAGTATGACTTCAAGAGTCCTGGTGTTCTGGCCAGAAATACTCAGCTAGAACACTTCGGCAGTACTGATTTATAATGTTTGAGGCTCTGACCCTTTATTTAATCAGCCACATTACCACAAGGAATAAGTAAAAGCAAAATGCCAGCCAAGAAGTATAAAGGTAACTAACTACCTCCAATTCATATAATTCTCTGAAGAACTCTAAAAGCAGAGAAAGTTTCAGTGTTACTTACTGCAATGGTGTAGCATAGTAATGCCTCAAGCACTAAAGGAGTGGGAAAAAAAAAAGTACAATTGTGTATGGAGTGTGTGGAGCAGACAGCTCTGGCAACTGGTAGAGACATTCTCTCAGACTCCTGCCATGAAAGCAAAATCCATCAAGATTTGGAGTGAAGCAGTAGAATGCAGATGTTCATGTTTCTTCAGATTTTACCTCTCATTATTGAAACATTACAGATAAGGAAGTTGAGAACAAAATGAGTTTTAAACAGCTTGGAAGTCAGAGGATATTTGGCTACATTCAGGCTTAGATGTTAACATAAGTGATATTTAATGAACCATAAATGCTATTTTTAATTTGCATCTTTTAATTACACTCAGTCAATTTCCTCTGTGGATTCATGACAGGGGGGAAGAGAGGCAGAGGTCTGTGTTGCATTGATTGAAGTGCTGTGTTTGCTCCTCATGCTGAGGAGAAGCCCATCACAAACAGCCTTTCCAGAAGAGATGGCTGCGATTGCTTCCTCTGGGTGCATGTATAACAATCTTCTCATTACAATTGAAATAAGAACATACTTCAGTTTTAGTCTAACTTGTCTTTAACTTCCATCTAAGAGAAACTTGTTATTCCTGTTTCTGCTTCGTTTCTCCTTCGACGGCACCTGGCAGCAGGACGGTGACTTCTGTGGTGGGGTTGGATGTTTTGAGGCTCTGGGAACTTCACCTGAGCCGGGAAATCCCTGAAAGTCCCAGGCGGGGGAGGGGCTCCTGGCAGTCGGCATGGACACCCAATCCCGCGCAGTGCCTGACGGGTGGGGGCGGTCCCGGTGGCTCCCACGGGAGATTTAAATGGCCCCCTGGGAGCACAGCAAAGAGGACCGGGGCAGTTTGAGCAGCAGCTTGAGTGGGCAGGGTGTGAAGGCAGGGCACAGTGAGGACC
>WAAB01017905.1:0-19754 GCA_013389865.1 Piaya cayana
TATGCTTGGAAAAGAGGCAAAATGTCCATGTCAAGGCAGCACTGATATATTTGTACAGCACATAAGTTTTCATCTTGACTACAGAAATCCAAGCTAAAAGGTTCAGCACATGGCACCCACCTTCAAGAACATCCTGCCCACCCAAGCAAAAATGGAGAACAATCTAATTTGAGGGACGGTTACTAGTACAGGGCAGGTTGTATTATCAAAGGCATTATTCTCATCACAAAAGCACTTCACAGACCCAAAGTATTCAGCAGTGTACTATGTATTAAAGATCTGTCTTTGTCCATAAGAACTTGCATTCCAGAGACAGATTAAAAGACAATTTTTTGATGCACAATTTACAGGCAGAGGAAAGAATTAGACTTGAAGTGTTTGCTCAGTTCATATAGGAAGGTTAGAAAAACTGGGAACCAGGCTTCAGTCCTGATCTCAGCTTTAGACCATCCAGCCTCCTTAAAAAAAAGAAAGTGGGAGAGTAACTTAATCACAGGAATTACTTTGAGTGCTTCCATGAGTTATGGATGTACTTCATTTATTTAACATGAAAAAAACCCCAACCATCTTTTTAAGAAAGACCAACAATAGTAAAAACCACCATTCACATCTGCAAAGCCTTTTCAGTTTTCTCCAAAACATATAATGTAAGTAAATTTGAAGAGTTTTCAGGATTTTTCTTCCTTCATGATGTATATTTGTTTTGATTTTGTTTCATTTATTTTAAGAGAGAGATAATTTTCTCTCAGAAATTACAACTGTGCAAGAACAAATCCATTTCATTTCATCACAGCTGGGGGGGGGGGGAAATCCATTTTTTTCAAGTCAAAATTTTACCATTTCATGGAGGGGGTAAGGAGAGGCCTTAGCAGGGATTACCCCCACTCACTGAAAACACAAACCAGATGGCAGAAGGGTGTCCTGGAGAGGAGAAACATCTGCTTGAGTGTCTGCAGGAGAAGGAAGGAAACAGTGAAAGGTTTTTTTCTGTCACACCAGAAAGTCTTAAATCCTTATTATGTGAGCACCACAGCTAGGGTTTGGGGAGTCTGTGCTGCCATCTTCAGGGACGCTCTCATCTTTCTGTGACCCAAAATCACAAATGAAGGAAAACAAAAAGGGAAGAATTTCCACAAAAAGTAAGAAAGATAAAAAGGAGCTCCACTTTTTTCCCTCCAGGATTGCTGGTTGTCTTGTCTTGACCAGCTCACGTTGAATCACAGAAATTAAAACTGAGAAAGTAAATGAATCCTACCTAGTCTATGTGCATCCCCAGGCTGCAGTAAAGCTAACTAATAATCAGTGTTTAGCCCTGTCTGATTTCTTTCTCCCCTTCTAATCCAGAGTTGGATTGGGTGATTATTCACTGAGCCTCACCAGCAGATGCTCAGTTCATGCTAACTAACCATCTCCTTTAGAGAGCAATTTCAAAGAGAGAGAGAGTGAGAGACCCTAACCCCTTCCCACAGGGCTGAATTAAAATGAAACAGTTAATTGTGTGCTCACAGGATTCTCAAAGCTTTGTTTTGCAAGAACAAATCACAGGTATTCCTAAAACTCATTTATATGTTATTCTTCCTCAGACAAAACAGCAAGATTTGAGATGCTGTGGGGATATGTGCTGGTGCTGCGTAACAACAAGGGTAAATTGAAGAGCACAAAGCAGATTCTCCTTGTTTCTGACCTAGCGGACACGTGCATATCTCAAATCATTCTAAAGTGCCTTTTGATGTGTGCAACTCTCCCTTTTTTCACTACAACCCATTCCACATTGCTGTGAATTCTCTGTCTCTTCTCCGAGTTCTTACCTTGTTAAACATACCTTACTTTTTTTCAAATTGCTTTATGGGCTTCTGGCCACAGGGCCCTCATGGATCAAATATTGCACAACAAAATACAACCCATTAATACTGTGTTTTTAAGTTGAAAATCATGTTTGTTCCCCAGCTGTCATGCTGAGACAGAACTTTCTTTGCTCATCATAACACTGACTGAATGAGATCTGTATTCTTCAGATCTCCCTTGCCCTCTGGCCTCACTATCCCCACACTCTCAGTAAATGTAACTGTTTCATCTTCTCAATTCATCTAAATGACAAACAAGAAATAAAGTTTTTACTTCAATTAAGCACCAAGTACTTGCTCCTACAAAGGTCAGTACAATCACTGAAGGTTACAGATATAAAATAGTACTATTGTGTTTTATTAATATTAACACTTTTTTGTTTAAAGCTTTTGCCATTTTTTTTTTTTTTCACTTACGATATGGTCACTACCTCACAAAATAGAAGAGTTCTTTTTTTATCCATTCAGGTCACTGTAAAAACATATTAAAAAAAATACCATTTACAGTGAATAAGAAGCAACATGCAGCATTCCAACCACAAGGACTTCAAATTTGCTACCCAAAATTGTACATATTAAGGGATTGTTCCACACATCCCACCTCCAAAGCCTAACATAGCAGCTCTTCCACAGTATAGAATCAGAGTTCAAGAAGTGGAAAAAGAATTGTCTGTCCTATTGAAGCTATAGTAGAAAACAAGGAAAAATATAAATACTTGAGCTGAAATTTAATCAGAACGTTGGTATCTACCAAATAACCAATAGTGCAACACCACAACTTGTGCCAGGGACACAGACATAGCCCTGGTGCCAGGTTGAGGTGCCAGCTCTCAGAGCAAATAATTTTCCATCAGCAACACTGGGTCTTGCCCAGCCTAACACATTTGCTTCCTTGCCTCCTGCTCAGCTTTGCTAAACTGCAATAACAGGTCAGGACCACAATTTAGCATAAATGTGAATGAAAGAGGAAGAAGAAAGTAAATGATTTGCTCCTAACTTGCTAAAAAAAAGTCTTACTAAAAAAGTTGATTGAACAAAATAGAAAACTGTCACTTTGCTGATGGATTATTTTAAAGCCATTACACAAAATTTAATAGTCTTTTCACATTGTCCTGGCCCTTTCCATGATCCATCACATGCACTCAGCTTAGCCCACCTGTTTTGCCTGTCTTTCAAACACACAACTGCCTTCTATCATGCTGACCCTCAGCTGAGTCAACCAACTGGCTGACATCGTCTCACAGCCAGTGCCTGTGACACATCCCTTTGCAACCCTTGCACCGACTGAAAACACTGGCAGAAAGCAACTCACTAACGATGGGCAAGATGTACAATGAAAGACTTGTGCTCTGTCTTTTGAAAATCTTTACAAAACATAAAGGCATCCACAGTCCATAAAACTGGACAGATAATTTTTCTTTTCCCCAGCACTGGCCTGCTGCTGGTCTCAGGGAAGGAAGAGAGTCAGCAGATCCTTCATCTTCTCAGCTATCTAACTGCTACCTTGCTGCCTTCTCTGCTGATCCCTTTCCTTCCGCTATTCATGCCACTCTTTCCAGGGCAGTACCGTGTTTCACTGCACCCCTAACAGCAGGTAACACACGGCAGCCTGAGCCCTGGGAAGTGGCATTCCCTGTACCATCCTGAGGTGAACCTGCAAATCTGCTGCACTGTGCTTCTGAACCTTTGACTGCTCCTGAAAGGAGATGCAGAAGCAGTGGGAAGTGTGTGTGTCATAGCAGGTGTGTGGATGCTGCTGCAGAGGAGGATACGAGAGGAAAGCTCCGGTGGTAAATGCACTGGCTACTGCAGGCCACCACAGAGGAGCATGAATGGAGCTGGCGGGAGACAGCTTATCCATGCTGTGCTTTGGTCTATGCAGTAATCTCAGCATCTCACTTTCATGAGTGCTAAATTCACACAAAAATGTTTTTTTTTAAAACCCACCACAGGCGATTAAGCTGTGATCTAGATTAATTAGCTGCCATATTTCATTTTTAAAATCAGAACTGGCCTCTGCTGACACCAGGGAAACTTAGAATATTTTTACTCATACCTAACTGCCTCTGATTTTTCACACTGCCTAGAACTGTACGGCTGCTCCCAACCTCACTTACCCACACCATGCAGCTGCCTGCACCCACTACTGAAAGTAATTCTGCTGCAACCCTGGGGAAGGGTGATGAGCTAAGGGTGGGGGACCAGGGATCTCCTAATGAAAGTGCTGAGCCTGGTGTAACCCACATGCCCCAAGTAACATTGCTTCAATGTTGAAAACAAAAGATTGATGAATTGTATAATGTACTTTTACTGCTGCTAATTTTTCTGAGTGCTGCTGTTTGGTGTATCCTGGAGGCTAACAGGCCTCTTTGGCCACAGAACAATACTTACTCCACCCCAGCAGCTGGGCTGCTAAACTAAAAAGATGTGCCCTGGTTCCCTGAGTGATAAGCAAATGTCAGAATGCACATCAGGGAAAGGATGCATCTGACAGAGGTTCAGCATCATTGCATGAAAACATGGTTCACCCTCTACCTCTTATGCCTGTGAAGATCTTTCACTTTGCACTTTTAAATCCCTGCAGAAAGTAGGTGATAGGCAATAACCTTGTTTAAGCAATGTCATGGACTGGTTTATCCAAAACTAATTTCTGAGGTGCTAGACTCACCTGTCCAGCACTACACTGTTCCCTGTTCATTAAAATTGCAGCTCTTCAGAGCAAATGCTGTTCAACCTACCTCAACAAAACACACTTTAGTCTTGATGACACTTCACGTAAGTGTTGGCTCAATAATCCTAATTCCAAACCTACATCTCATGCTGGAATCAGAGATTTAATATGTTTATTCAGCAAGTTCATACTCCTGTTACGCTCTTTTATAAACTAACTTTACAGAAGTCCTAATAGCACCCTCCTCAGGCCAAGGAGATGCTCTAAAACTCAGTTCAGCAAGATGGGGCTCCTGCAACCAAGATGGGATTTCATGGGAGATATCCTTGCTTGCTTTAGCACAGATGGACACAAATCGAAGAGTTGTGTAAAGGGTACATGCATAAGGCACACATGTGAGGTAATAAATCCATTTATACCAAGAAGTAGGAAATAGACACCATGTCATTCTCCGTATGTTCACTGACACGCAAATTATTTACATGAAATATCAATGCAAAGTATTCCTCAAAAACCAGGTATAACACAGAGCTTTCCTACCCCATCTCTATGCACATCTGCTAGAGCAAGAACTGCCGAAAAGAGCCACCAGAATGAGAATTACAAAGCAATGCCATCAGCCCATGAACTTCTCAAGCATAAGAGATGCCATGGGTGGTTCACCATTCCCTCTCTCACTCAGCAGAAAGGACTTCAGATAGAAGAGTAGTTTGGAGAAAGTGAAATCATCTCCTGCATCAAAATGTCAAAAGCTAAAACACAACAGGTAAGCACCCTATAATCCTGTAACACAGCACAAAGACTTGAAACCATAGTAACATCTAGCAGTATCCAGTAGGACAGGCCAGAAGAAAACCCTAAAATTGGTTGGTGGTTCCCAGTTCCTATCTTTTCCAGCTCACTGACTGTGAGTTTTTTCTCCTGGGGATATTCTGCAATGTCTTTATTACAGTGAAAAAGGTCAGCTAAGCTTTCCTTTCTCCCATGCCAAGCTAGTGTTTCTCTAACTTTCCCAAGCTGATGCACAGGACTTGACTCGCACCACAGCTCACAGTAATGCGTCATTCCTGCCTTCTCCGCTCCCTTGGAGCAGAAGTGTAGCACAGGCCTCCTACCAGCTGCTAATGTGCATCTTCCTTCTCTAGTCACAGGTATGCTAAACACACTGTAATAAATTTCCACATCCCAAGGGAACAGTTCTCTTTTTTTCAGGCCCCATGACATTACACACAGCAGCTCTCTCCAATGTCAAAAGCTCCATTTCAAAGCTCCTCTGCCCTCTGAAATATCCTGCTGTCCTATGTCTCATCAGCTCTACCCAGTGAAATTTGCTCCCAGCACCACCTGGCTTCCAGGTTCCCCACATAAGGTGCAGGAGGCAGGCTCTGCTTTCAACCAGTGACAGGGTCTATGATAGGATGTTAGGTAGAAGGGACCTATGTGTTTGCGTGGACACACTTTACATATGTGCCTCTTCTTCCTGTCACAAGGATGTTGCTGACAATTTTCACCTTTTAGCAGAGAGAGAAAATAAGACAGCAAATTTGAAGGGAAGTCCATTTCCAGTCTAGTGGCTGTACAGTGCACACTGAATTAAAAAGCTCAGAGAGAAACAAAACAGTAGTTTTACAAGGGTTGACCTCAACTTAAAGCAAATTCTCATTCAATTTCAGCTACAGAAACCTGGCATGTGCTAGCAAAATCTTTCGTCTTCCTGTGATCTCTTTTTCTCCTACAGCTGTTGTATTCAAATTCTGACTTTCTGCAGGAAGTGCTTGTGTGTTTTCAGTGTTCGTTCAGTAAGCTAAATGAGAAAAGTGGTGAAAAATAGTTGCTTCCTACCATGTATCAGGTAGAAATATTGGTCACACAGCAAGACACAGCCTCAGTGACTGGACTGTTGTTCACAGCTTTTCACTCACCATTGCTCTGTCAGAGCCCTATCTCAAGCTCCATGACACAGGCTCTACCCCTTGCTCATCTTTCCTCCAGCTCATCATCTCCAGTCAAACATAGCTCCAGCAGTGTCCAGTGGAATTACACTGTTTACAACCTAAAACACTCAAGAGAATTCTGAATCATCAAGTCTCCTTTGGATCTCTTGTCTACATCAGCAGAATACTGCTTGGCATTGCTTTTTGCATTTCCTTACAGCATCGAACTTCTGAATATACTACAGAAACATATAGTGATAAATCTAAATTTCCTAACCACAGGTGAATAGCAGGGAGGTTTTGCTTAAGGCACAATTTGTTACATTTGCTTTCCACATTTTCTTGGTTTAATCTATGGCTATAAAGATGCAATTGCTGCTCAGCTTGATAGCATTTCACAGATAAGTCAGTAGGACCTTGAAAACAAAGTCAAGTCTCTTCTTCATAGCTATCTTGTTCTAGTTTTCTTTCTCCTTTGTACAGGTCTTCTTCCATGGGCATCATGCTCATAAATGTAGCAAAAGACATTCTCATCTAGAACTCCCCGGAATTCTCCACCTGCCGGAATGTTTCTTTGGAGCCCTGCTTAAGCCACCTCTGCTATGTTTTTATCCTGATAATATTCTTTGCAACTTCAGCGAGTTCACACTTCACCTCTTCTCACACCTCATTTGGCATTTTGTCCTCTCTGCATTTTAGCAATGCATCAAACTCCTCCACAACTACCACTACTGTAGCCTTCTCCAACATATTCCACATTATTCCCAAAGGGCTGAAAGAATCATTTAATGCATTAGAAGCAGGAAAACCTGAACTCTGAAAGAAGCAGCCAGTAATCTGAGGCACTAACAGCACCTGGCAGTTTTACTGAAGGGAAATAATTAGTTTCTGCCCTTCCCATACAAAGCTTTAGTCCTTCCCTCCATTCCTCCACTTCAATATGATTGTTTATATTAGTTCCAGGTACATCATCCTCTACAGTGATGTTGAGCTGAATGGGCTAATATTAACCTTGGGCCAATTCCACATTGGTGCATCCCATCCAATTTTCAGTAGATTTGGACCCGAAGTACCTTAGAAGACAGTTTTAAAAAGCAAGTTCCCAAATATACTCAAGGTTTGTAGATGGCTTCTTCATCTTGTGACTTCTACTTGTGTAGTTCCTCATATAAATTCTTAACACCAGCCTCTTCCTTCAACAACAGTGACAGCATTGAATGGTTGTTAGTTGCTCTCAGAAGATGAAGTAACCCAATATAAATTACCTATTGCTGCAAGTGAAACAGAACCTGTTTGCACAGTAGTTGCTCCTAGAAGGCGGCAAATACAGACTGCATTATTACAGGCAGAAGGTTTTATATCATGGTAGAAGTCATTTTAATACAGCAACCTCCACAAAGATTTTTCTCTATGGCTATTAAAGATTTTTTTCCTTGGTTCGATAGTCCACATCATGAACAGTGTCAAATCTTTATCCTAGCTCTCACACTGGTGATGTATCAAAGATACGATGAGACCACTCAGGCGTCATTCTCACAGGAAAAAAGAGACAATGAGGATAGACTACAGGGGTCAAAATAACAGCAATCCCCAAATGAATGGATTGTTGCCTGTTAAATCTGTATTTAATTGTTGTTCACTGCTATTCAGTTTATCTGGTAAGAGAAGAACTGGAGGGACTTCTAGGACCTAATGAAACAATTGGGTAAACTCAGGAGCATGGGAAAAACTCAAGGGGCACAACATGAGGGTGTGAACTGAAACACAGTAAGGTCTGTCTGATGATCAGGAAACACTTATTCACTGTGAGGGTGACTGAGCACGTTCCCAGAAAGGTTGTGGAATCTCTCTCCTTGGAGATATTCAGAAGTAGTCTTGACACAGTCCTGGGCAACTGGTTCTAGGTGACCCTGCTTAAGTAGAGACTTGGACCAGATGACCTCCAGAAGTCCCTTCTAATCTCAACTATTCTGTGATTCCGTGAGAAAGCAAGAGATTGCTTCATGTAGGAAACAGCGTGCACATACACAAAAGATGGACTCAGAGAAGTCACGTATTTCTCAAAGACTGCATGAAACCCATATGGGAAACAGTAAGGTTTCTCTTTCCTCATCAAGCTTCTTCACCACAAGGTCTCCACAGATAGTGGGATCACTCTTCAGGAGATGTGCTGACAGCATCCAAACATATACTAGTAAGATTCTGAAGGGACTGTGCAGGGTAGGACCTGTCAAGGATGACAGAGAGCCTCCCTAGAGACTCCACAAAGTCCATAAACATGTAAACTACCTCTTAATGCAGCATTACTAAGATGCCCAGGAGAAACCTGCATGAACTCTTTAGAGGACAAAGTAATTTGAATGCTTCCAAATGGCTGGCATGTCAACAGAAAGGTGTGATGGCTACTCACCAGGCAGCCCCTACAGCCCCCTTCACAGCAGCAAGGTGCCTGGCGCACTGTCGGTGGAGCCCTGCAGATGGCTGCAGAGCTCTTCCAGCTCCTACCTGCGCTGGAGCAGTGGGCAGGTGGAGGCAAAGCCACTGGCCAGTCCCCCACAGAAGGAAGCAAAACTATTCTCTTTTCAAAAGAAGGACGCTTCTCTCTATGTTGCTTTAATTTCTAATCAAATCTAACAGTCACCTACAGGTTGAATAACGCTGTCTTTAACCTACCAAAGATCCTGCATTTGCAAGTTTTCCTACAATGGCAAAGAGATACTGCGGTTCTTAAGCATGACAGTGAACTCACCTTACAGGAGAATTTGTCACTCAAATGTTTCTCTCACCAATGCTCTGTAGACATGAGAAGCTCCTACGCAGCATGTATTTGAAGAGATTTATCCATCCCTGCTCTTGCCCATGGCAGCCGTATCCTCTTCCTCCCTTCTTCAAACCTTCACTTAACTGTGCTGAATGGCTGGCTGGTGCAGAAGAGCAGCCTTCTTCCTATATCCCCTATCAGGATCAAGCACTGACCCTGAAACAAGCCACTTCTGCCCACCAGCTTCCCTTAAACTCTAGCTTTAGCTCTGAATCATTCTTTGAAAGAATAGAGATCTCCATCACTCTGGATGCCTTCATTTCCCTGAAGCCATGTCTCCTATTTCCTCCTCCCGCTTTCTAGTGTTATACAGCAGATCTATGTAGGGACAGAGTCAGGTTTTGCATCACAAAAATTTGGGTTCAAATCCTTTCTCTGTCTCAAGGCGATCACGAGTTTTTCTGTGTTCACTTCTATCAATTACATGCTCCGAGTGCAGGACACCCTGGTGTCTATAGAGCTCCCTCCCTGCGCTATGGACAGCTCCGCATCACAGCCACACTGACTCAGTTGAATCCAGTGTCCAAGTCCCGTCACCCTCCTTTAAAATCTCAGTTGCAGTAAGGCAGCATGAACCATTCCTTTATGGTATACAGCTACCTTGTCCCTTTTCAATCTACACGTGTGAATCAAATAAATTATCTCCTGAGAGGGAGTCAAGAACTTATAATAGACACCAGCCGCCCAACCTCTTTTAATCCATCCAATATTAGACTCGTTAGTCATCAGGATAACAATCCTATTTGCAAATCAGTTACCTTTATCAGATAACCAACGGGACCTGGTACAAAGTCTATTAGTCCAACAACATCACCACCAAGATATATAACTGCTCTCTACAAAACCCTTTCTTCTAATCCTTTTTAAACTCAACAAGACTGATTGGTTTTTATTATTCATGAATTAATTTTTAACTCTTGGTCCAACAGGGGAATTGAATCTATAACATTTTTCAGAGACTGAAGCAAAGTAATAGCATGTTGAAAAAGCAGAGCAGCCAAAAGCAGGTATTTTCTCTTCTTTCAACCAACAATTAAGTGGGGGGCAGTGCAGGCTGCATCTGGTTTTCCCTAAAGACTTGAGGGGAAAAATTGTAAGGAAAATTAGTGTATTAAAACATGCATAAATACCATAATACCTGTACTGTGAGAGGTTTTGCTTGTTGTTTCATAATTATGTTATTTTAAAAAGGATACGGAATTAAATCTCTTCATGTTTTTAAAAACAATTCCCTGTTACAATAGGAGCTCAAAAGAGTAAATTTCAACAGAGATGGTCAGTATTATTAGAGATGTAATGATCATAGGCAGTGATTAGGGCTTATGGAATCCTTTACAGTGACAGTCTCCTGTAACTGCTAGAAGAAAATGAAATCCTCAGGGAGGTCTTTTTTTTTGGGGGGGAGAAGCAGGGGGTTGAATTGGTTGACTTTGTTTTGTTCTAAAACAGCAACAAAACCAACAACTTCTAAAAGAATGGTCAGAAACACTGCAGATGTTGAAATTAAAAAACAGTAAGTCATCATCAAATAATTTTCTAAGCACAGGGTTTCATACATGGAAGCAATTATATTTTGTGCCTTCTAAAACCTAAATCACTTCAAATACGAAAAATAAAAAGAAATACAAAAATTAAATGAAAATAAAAAAGAAATTTCAAAGCACCTACTTTTGTGGTTATGGTACATGAGCCCAGCTTTATGTAGACAATGTTGTGGCTGGATCCATGTTCTGCATACCATTTTTTAAATTCTTCTCTGATACTTTATTTAAAGAAAATCTCTGTTCCTCTTTAAAAAATTACAAATTCGAATGTGCATTGATTTATAAAGAGAAGATTCAACTGTAGTTGTTTTGTAACACCTAATACTATAAAACCTATAATTACATACATTCCAAGGGAAACATCAAGGTTTTTTAAAGCACAAGTATTACACAGGGTATATTTGTACAGATTTCTACATTTATAGAATACCGTCTATGCAAGGCTACCTACAGATTTACAAACTTTAATTAATAAAGCCTCAGAAGAAACTTGTGATGAAGACAGACACATCACATCTAACCTTATTTTTTTACACATTTATACGAGTATACATGTACAGACATACGCAACCACATGCAGAAAGGTTTTAGGTATGTGCACAAAGAAGCACTGTATGGAGAAATGTTTAAGTGAAGCAGTACAGTATGCAATATCGAATGGTCATGTGGTTACATATATGTGAAAGATACAGTTTTATATGTGTGTTCTGTTAATTTATATAGTGTGCAGATGTATTTAAAAATACGTGTGCACACAAACACCCTGATATACATCCATCCGTTAATTTACAGGTCTCTGTATGCAAGTAAACTGTTTCTCTCATACTTTTGATTCATTCTGGTCCTCCACAGTATGCCTGGAGCCACCACGCAAGTTGCATTAATTATTCTAAAGGAGAGGCATCTGGCATCATCTACCTGAAGTAATACATACCGACACATTGATACACTTAACCATCATTTTCAAAAGGTCATTTGCTACAATCTATTAAGGCAAAAAGAACCCACAACAAGTAAATCAGCATCCTTCACAGAGATCGAGCACCAAAATGCAAGTTGCTGTGTCGGAATTTCCTTAGCTTTAAAAGCGAGTCTCAATTTTATCAGGCAGCTATGGCCCCCTCCCTGCCTGAGTCCCTGGTTAGGCTACATTGCAGGCTGCACATCATCACTTGAAATCACTTCTTAATACAGTTAGGTGTATGGAGAGCCCTGATCCAACCAGATACCTTTGCACTGCTGATGAATCCGATAACAAAAATTGCCTACTAAAGAGTGTCGGGCAATAGGCACCAACGTTTTTGGTTTCACAGCAGAACGTTTTCAGCATCTCCCCATACCTTTACCCCTGTACTCTACAAACATGACCAGAAAACTCTCATCAACAAAAATACAAAAACTACAGAGGAATTTAATAAAATTCTTAACAGATACAAGTAGAAGCAACATCACATATGTCTGAAAAGGATCTGAAGGATTGAATTTGTGTGCACAAAAAAATTAAATCACTCTTCCTCTACAGCACTTTCTGAACTATTCTAACTAGATAGTAATCCTGCTATACATGGTTCAGAAACAAACACATAGCAACTCTCAAAATTTCTGTATAAATCAAAGATTGTTTTAAAAAAATAAAAACCAAGTATGAAAATGTACAGACAGAAAATGCATATCAGTTAATTCTGGTTACGTGCACCAAAAAAAAATTTCTAAGGCAAATCTCCAAAATCAGTAACACTGTTCTCCACTGCTATGCTGCTCCATCTGTGAAAAACTCGTCTAGGTAAGTAGAATTTCTTACATCAGGAAACAAATAATATGTTTGAGGATGAGAAACTTGTCAGATTGCCTAAATAAAACCCAAACCAACATGATGACTTTTGAAAAATAAAATCTACTGAAGAATAATAATTTAGTGTCCTTATTTTCAGCCATTTCATTTTTTTAATACATAAAATGGTATAAACCTCAGTGAGAAATTTAGTTTGTAATCGTTCATGTCAGCACAGTTAAAAAAATGTACTTGCAGCAACTGATAGAAAACTATATTTCTGTCTTATTTTCATCCAAGTGCTTACACATTATTAAAATGATCATCTCCATATGCAAAATCATAACAGGAGAATTGAACACTTTTTTTAAGCTGTTCTCTTGACCTTTCTCTTGAGTAAAAGGACAGCGAGACAATACACTCACCAGCATTGTTCACAGTGACGGCTCCATCACCAGAGATTGAGGGCCATTATTACTAAAAGGAACTTTAAGCGCCCAGAGAAAAGGGGGAAAAAATTAGAAAATAACACTTCTAAATATGCTGCATATGTAAAAAGCCTTTCAGAACAGCAGACAGAGAGTAACAAGAAAGCTTCATCTAAAAACAGCTGCATTAAAACACAGATAATCAATTCAAAACAAAAGGTGCTATGAAATTTGTCTGTCCTTATGCAAGATACTCTAAGCTGGAGGTCCCAATTCCATCACCCACATTATAGGCTATCCTGATATAAGAAAATACATGACCCTTAAAATACGTGGTAAATCCAACATAAATTCCAGGAATAGAAAAGAAAAATCTGGGCTAAAGGGAGGGATACTCAAAGGCTCTTACCCTACCAAGAATGCTTTCCTTTTCCTTCCAAGTCTTCAATAGAATTCAATATTTGTGAAATACCCTTACAGTCATGACAAAAACTGTATTAAAAGTCACCTCTCTCTACATTTAAGCTAGTTCCTTTCACATGCACAAAAATGCAAGAATAAATAAACTCTGACAAAGCAAGGACAGTCCTATCACAATTTTTACTGCAATTTAATTCCTATCATAAAAACACACACAAAAAAAGATAACAAATAAGCAACAATGTTCATACACACACAAAAAAAGCAAAATAGCTCTCTTTGTTTCCTATGCACTCATAAGTTTGTGACTTTATGAACTGGTTCTGTGTTGTTTGCTAAATCCTTATGGATCAGGAATGTTCTTTGTAGGACGGCAAAGTCATCCTAAGGATGACTAGACTGAGATTTGCCAGGATCCCACAAAAGAACAGTATTCCTTACATATCTATTCCTACTCCATTCAGAAAGGGAGTACAAGAAAATTCCAGCTCAGCAGGGACACAGAGCCATCGCAGGTTGTGTGATAACAGCTTGCCACCTGCTTTTCGCAAGTTGTCTTTGCGAAGTGCAAGGGGCACTGAATAGTTACATTGCCTGTGGTGATAGGAATGCACTGAACAGCTCAGTATGCAAAAGCACTTACTGGTACACAGTGCTCTTCACAAAGGGCACTGCAGAACGCTTTCCAGCCTGTGTCAGAAGCGCTAGGAGAGGAAATATTAGTGCAGGTGTCACAGAAGGAACATAAGCACTTGCCATCACAATAAAAGAAGGTATAAGCAATGCCATTTATAGCAAAAAAAACCAAAACAAACAAACAAACCCAACAAACCAAAAAACATGGGGAGGAAAGTTAGCATCAGTTAGACTAGAGGGAGCATCTCTTTGCAAGAATAGCAAGGGTTAAAAGTGGCATACAGGCTTTGGTCCAGTCAAGATAGGGTCAAATGATGTGTAGTGAAAGTTTCAAGTCCTCAATCCCCCAGAGCTTGTTCGCTAATTACATTTGCAATTACAAACATGACAAATATATTATTATACAGTGCATTCCACCTTGAGCAGACATGTTTCTCCTCACGGACAGTCACTGCCAGCAGCCAGACACTCAAGCACTGGAAGAATCAAAGCGCACCGTGCTCCAGCTGCAAGGATCATTTTGTGGGCATTTCTATTGCTCTGGAGAGACAGGGCAAAGCTTTAGAGAGAGGCAGCATGGCAAGGATGGGAACAAATGCATGGAATGAGTTGCTACAATTTAATTCCTAAACCGTAAAACTCACCAGGTCAATAGCTGTTACTAATAAATAATACTGAATTATATTCTTTTCCCAAAGCACTTTACACATGCAAACTACATAGAGATTATTATATTCACAACTCAAATGTAGCCAATACTGGGAAGACAGAAAGAAATTAAGATTTTCTCATTTTCAGCAAAGTCACCGTAGCAGAGTGTTGCTAATACCTTCTTTAAGTCCTTTTGCTTACAAAAACAACGATCTGATTCATGTTTGCCACAGAAGCTCTGTTCTTTCCTTCAAGCATCCCCCAGTTTCCATAGCAGTTTTACCTACGGACCTCACAGCTGGGTACTGGACAGACACTAAATTTACTTGCTTACAATGCACAAACTAAAATCTGTTCTGCTCCCTGTCTGTAAAGTTACTATCAGTAGCTCCATAGAATTAAGAACAGATCTTACTGGGAAAAATTTCCCAGTCTCTGCAATCTACAGTGAAATCACTGACAAGCAATATGCAACTATGACCCCCAACTCCTAAACTGCGGAGCGCAAGTTAGAAGTTAGGGAAAGGATTATGGCTTTTATATCCAAGCTTTGTCATTTCTCTACTTCTACTATTTCTTACCCTAATTAAAACTCTTCTTACACTCTTTGAAGAAATTCTGCTGTGCTTCCAATGGAACCTGTGAAGTTTATCTTGTCTCAGGTTTAAACCTTTTACCTTCTCCTTTTTCCATTCCCTAAGAGAGTTTGTATCATTTGCGCCCTGGAAAATTTGGTAGATGCACCCATTGACACAGCACACAAAACTTATTGAACTAAAATTACTGGAAGAATATAGGTGTTTTCATATGACATGAAATTCTGAGCAGTAGTAACAGCACTGAAATGGGTCTGGAGAATAACAGCAGAAAGAGCACAAAGAGTCGAGGAACATTCCCTTGAAGGGGAAGAAAAAGGGACGTGAAATCTGTCACAGCAACTTCCTCTGATGCCACCTCTCCAAATTCTTTCACCTCTCAGGCTAAATGAGATATTTATTGAGTACTTCAAATCAACACAATGAAAAAAATCCTATTTTTAAAATATATTGATCTTTCCATATTTCTCAATAATTGATAATGATTAGATCATCTTTACAAGTGGAACTGGAAGGAAAAGTTAACACAAATACCAGTTTACTCATCATCCTTGTCCTTAATACGCTTAGTGTACCAAGACCCCAATTCCGCAATGGGAACCTCATCAGGAACCCAGTAACTAGGCCATTTCCCTTACAGAGTTTTTTTAATTTATTCTGTCAATAAAACAAACAAATCCCTCCCCATTCTCCCCAGTTAACAACTCCTCCCTATCCCAGACTTTAAGAGATACTCAGAGCAGTCATATTCAGCTTCTCTGATTCAGATTTCCTCCTGTTCATGGAATATGGAGACTTCCAGTAACCTCTGAAATCAAGTCACATTTCCTCAGTCTTTGCATTAAAGTGGTGACATCTTAGTTAATTCTCCGTTGCAAGGTCCAGAATTTGCTCCTTCACTGACTTAAAATTCCAGTGTTACACCTTTCTGTCTCTCTATCAAATACATCACTTATTCCTTTCAACTTTTCCTTCTGTTCATAAAATAATTTTCATTTTTATCAGATCAATGACTCATGTGTCTTGTATATCAGAAGAAACAGTGTAAGAGACATAACATCTGGCAGTATGCCCTCATTTGCCAATGATTTTTTATTTTCCCCTTCATGATGGTTCCTTGGCCAGTTCCTGTCGGTCAGGTAGAATATTAATTATAAACAGAGATGGCAATTTTGTAATTCTATCAGCATTTCTAGTGGCAACTATAACTAAGCAGAATTTTTTTTTCTCAGATGTGGAAATTAATACAGAAGAGTAAAAATGCTGTATTTCCCTCTCTTTTGAAACGGCCTTAGGTTTGCATATGAGATAGATGCAACACCAATATTCAGTACGACCACATATATGTATGTGCATATTTCAACACATATATATATATTTATAGATGCACATGTGTTGGAGTGTGACTATAATCGCATCTTTTATATATCAGAGTGTACGTTTGTGGTTTCTGCACACGCATGCCCTTCCCACTGTACTGCAGACAGACACTGTCAGTACAGCATAACTAATGTATTCTCAAAATACGCCTTCACCTGAGAGACAAACTACAGGTACAAATTATCATCTTTGTTAGTTTCTCAGTTTGAACTTATACAACAGCATCTTCCTTGGAGCTGTATCACCTACCGCAGGAATAACTCTCCCAAAGGTCAGTACCAAAAGGTAGTAAGTGGTTGCTGAAGAGTAGATTCCTCCGCAAGAAATTAAATACATATGCTGCCTTAGGACACATGCACAGAGGGTCAAAATCTGGAAGAAGCATTTTCTTACTTTCTGCAAAATCCTGCAGTGAGAGAAACTCCACACACTGCTGATTACAACTTCCACAAGTTCCTAGCTTAATCGCTCAGCTCAACACACGCAGGTAAAGGAAAAGGAACTTTCACCGCTTGAGGAAGACAAATCCAAAACCTGAAGAGTGGGACTAGGGGCTTAGTTTTTCTTCATAGTCTTCTTGGGTCTGTTACAAAAATTAAGTTCTCCTTAAACTCCAAGGTGAAGGGAGTCACCTCCTCTCTCTTAGTTTTGTTCATTGTCTCTCTCAATAACTGTGAGGCGAAATACAGTTTCCAGGTAACTGTATGGATCTTGTATTGAGTGACCACATCCACTTCTCTTCCTACATTCTACTCTTCCTCCTATTTGTTCCTATGGCTTAACAAGCAACAAAACAAGAGAGCGCAATCCACAATTAAATTCACTCCTAATTTAAGCTTTAGCTTAACCAAAAAAAATGCTGTCTGCGTAATTAAAAGCAGGTTTGTAATTTTTTTTTTTAAAAAAGGAAAACAGCTATTAAAATCTTTTCAATGGCCAACAGTCAGAAGCATAAATCCATACATTAAGGATAGATCACACAGCTAGTGAGTGATACAGGCACAAATGCAATACCTGTATTTACACTATATTTTGAAAATATAATTGTGTTACAGTGGGAGAAAGAAGTGGCTATGAAGATATATATTGGCCCAACTTTTATCCTCAGTCACAGGAGCGCAATCTGAAATCTAACCTTAACAAAACCAGAATTTATATCAAATCTGTACCTCACACACTGTACATATACCTTTAAATATACTGTGTCTTTTAAGGCTTCTCATATCTTTTCCCTTTCTCAAAAACTTTTTCAAGACTTAGCCATACTCCCCTTCAGCAGTGAACTCCTTTTAATTTTTAAAAAAAAACAAACCTAAAATACAGGTTGAGATATTTTAAATTACATTTCTCTCTCTCTCTCCCACAACCTCAACAATATTAGAGACGGTTTGCTGGCACACAGATCTAGGACAAACACTTGTTTAAACAGAGAGCTCTCCAACTATTTCTCACCTCAAAAAGCAGCACTCTCTGTCTAATGTAAAGCCATAGGGGCTCACTGCCACTTCCCCCAAGGCCACCTTCCCCTGTCTACTCAGTAGCCAAAGAGATGGGTAAAGCGTACTTGACATTATCGAGAAATGACTGAGCGCCCATGGAAAAGTAACAGGGGTGAACAGCAATACAAAATGCAGATTACTTCTTACTCTTTTCGTGTCGTTTGAGTTCCTTTTCTCAATTCCAAAAGTAGAAAAAATAGAAAGAAAAAGTTAAGAGACAATATAGTAAGTGATGAAGATCTAGCTTTTGATTGTGAAAATTTTGGTGTTTTTTTTTTAATTAAGGTAAATACACTTTCTGGTTTTGCCTTAATATTAAAAGACTCCCAGCGGCATACAGAATACATTTCCCTTAAGAAACTGTTTGTTTATTTTTAATTCAAAATGGAGCAGCCACAAGTGAGCACCAGCGGGGAAAAGAAAATCACATGGGTTAGATTATTAATTTCTATTAACAATACTAAGTCTCATTTTAATGAAACTGCTGGAAGCAGAGGATTAAAGGAAGCAGAAATTAGTGTGAAGACAGATGGAATATCAGGAAACAACAGACAGAAAGACAGATAAAAGACAGTTGTAATCAGGAAAAAGGAGTAAGTATCATTGTGGGTTTTTTGTTTGGTTTTACTTGTTTTAATTTTACTAAACACAATGTGTTCTTAAAACAAAAGCAATGAAACAGGCAAAATTACTTCACTCCCACCTCTGATGACACCACAGAACCAGGGTAGGTGACACATGGTTTAACATGCAAACGCACAAAAGGGGACTCTGATCATGGTGAGATTTATCAGACAGGAGGAATGTATTTAAAATTAATCGCTCCAGTCAGTCGGATGCAAAAGCTGAGAAGATTTTGCCTCGCTTCCTAACTTCGCCAAAAGGTTCAAATCAAACTTAACACGCTGAAGTGATTTTAAGGGCGGCTTTCCGAGGCACAGCCCGCTTCGGAATACAAAGAGCAGCAGCAGGTGCTGAGGTACCAGCCACCGGTCCCAGCTCGGGACGTCTGCCTGCCAGCCCTTCGACTCATCCCACTCCTTTTCCCGGCAAGATATACAAACAATAAGCTGAGGGAAACTAAATTTCCACAGGGCATTTCAGGTGAAAACCGGACCTTTCTTTACAGAAGACAGGGCTTTGATGAATCTATTTCGCGTAATTTTATATGCACATCTCTTTAGAGACACCTAGTAATTCACGTCACTAAAAAAAAAAATATAAATAAAAACACCAGCACAGACGGAAAGTAAAACTGCGCAGAAAGGACCGCCAGTGCTCCCTGCTCCTAGGAGATGAAGCGTGAGAGGGAGAAGTTACAAGGTAAGAAGGCAAGAGAGCGACCCGCCGGCCCCCCGAGGCGCCCGCCCCGAGCCCCAGCCCCGCGCTGCGCCCCGTCCCGCCGCTCCCAGCCCGGCACTCACTGGTTGTGGTAGCCGAGCGGGTCAGAGATGCACAGCTCGGAAATGTCCATCAGTCCAGTTTGAGCATACCCGGTAGGAGGAAAAAAGAATAATAAAAAAAATAAAAGCGGGGGGGGGGGGGGGCGGGGGGGCGGG